>VDFB02342132.1:84294-101268 GCA_007258455.2 Sequoia sempervirens
GTTTTCATTTTCATTTTCATCTTCATTTTCATTAACAAAGCGGTTCTCATTTTCATTTTCATCAACAAAACGGTTTTCATTTTCATTTTCATTTTCATCAAAAATATAGGTTTTGTTTTCATTTTCAAGAAAATGATCATTTTGATTTTCATTTGCAACAAAAGATTTTTCTTTTTTGTTTTCAACAAATTCTATAAAAGTTTCATTTCTTTGAATATAGTCAATGTCAACATCATTATATCCAACTTCTTGTAAATCTTCTACAAACAAATTTACCATGTCACTAACATGTGGATTTGAAGACGTACCTGGATTTGTGTATATTGAAACATTCTCCATAGCATTGAAAGAGGGATTTGAAGACATAGTAGGACTTGTTTGTATAATCATATTCTTCTCCAAATTGACTCCTTGCAAATTAGCTTCATGTACAACTATGGTATCTTCAATGTTTTCATCTTCAATAGTTGTTGAATTGGTTGCTCCACCATCGTTCATTGATTTTATTCTCATTCTTCTTTCTCTGTCTTTGTCTCTCTTTTTCTTTATTTGCTTCAACTTCTTGAGGAGTCAATGTCTTTCTTCTCTTATTACGAAATTTATCTCCCATAATTATAAAATTCTCAAGCATAGATGAATGTTAATAGTGAAATACTTCAAAATATTGAATCCAAATTGGAAGTTGAATACCTATTACGCCAAAATTCTTCTTCTTGTGTTCCTCAAAACAAATAGAAAACTACCACAATTCCACTTTAAAAATTGTTCTCTTTATGCTTCCTTTGAAAAATTCAATCCATATTGCAAATTTCACTTCAAAAATGGTGTAGACGATGCTCCCTTTGATAAAATTAACAAAAAATCAAGTTGACCACCTGTAAATACAATAACATATGAAAAATAATTGATTTTCAGTGCTCTCGGCTGTACATGTCAAGTTGCAAAGTTGCAGAGTTGACAGTAATTGTCAACAGTGTTTTTAAATAATATAAAACGGGATCCCGTCTATAAAACGTGATCCCGTTTATAATAAAACGGGATCCCGATTACTAAATGGGATCCCGTTTACTAATAAACGGGATCCCGCTCCATAATCGGGATCCCGTTTATTAGAATTCACTCCACGAGCCGTTGTAAGGGTAATGGGATCTCGTGTTATAAACGGGATCTCGTTACTTTTTCAACGGTCGAAAACAAAACGGGATCCCGATTATAACACAGGATCTTGTTTATTACTAAACGGGATCCCGTGTTATAATCGGGATCCCGTTTTTTGAAATTTGAATTTGGTTTTGCATTGTGGGCGGGTTTTTGCCATGGTTTTAGGTTCGGGAATAGCTTTGGAAGTCCGAACCTAAGCCTTCAACCTAGTTTGACCTGCAAATTGAAAGCCCTAACAATGTCAAAGCAAAATATCAACTTTGGACATATGGCTGACGACCTTTTTTTGAAAATTTTCTGACAAAATGAAAACCCATTTTAGATCAAACAATGCAGATTCTAAATATATAATTTGTTTTGCAATTGAATTATTTTTTGTATTTTTCAATTAATTTCTAATAAAATTGGTCCATAAACTTTAAATATCAGAGTTTTTTACTATTTGAATAACTTTTGATCAACATAACATTTTGACAAACGGATTGCACGAGAGAAAACTTCAGACAATTCTTTTCAATTTGAAAAAATAAAAAATAAAAAAATGATAACTTTAGGTCATCTTATGCATGTCGTACATGGCTTGATTTTCAAAACAACAAATCTGCCTAATAAAAAAATTAACAAAAAAAAATATTCAATAAAAAATTACAAAAAAATATCAAGAGCAAGGTTCAATGAGTCATAAAACTTTTCCCAAAAGGATTTAGAAAATTACCATAATTTAAGTCAAAATATGGATGTTGTACACGTGCATGGTATGGTACAAAAAAATGACTTTTAAACAGTGGTTTTTTGAAATGCCTATTGAAACTCAATTTGTACAATCTGGGTATTGAAATAAATTACATATTTGGAAACTAGATTCCGAGCACTACATTTTATGGTTAATGACTTTTTTAAAGATTTCATCTCTAAGTGCTTCAAATTTTAAGGTCAAATGTGTCAAATACTGAAAATCAGGGAAAACACTTCCACTTTTTGGCCAAAAAGTGGACTCAACTTCTTGCACACACCCAAGGGGAGAGAGAATCCCCTTGGTGAAGGCCCCTGGATGCAACAAAAGGCTTTGAAGGTTCTCCATTCATAATAATAGAGAATGGAGAAGAAGTAACACAACTCATGGTCCAACTCACCCAATCAAGACTAAAACCAAAAGCTAAGAGAATTTTTTGAAAAAATTCCATTTGACTTTGTCATAAGCCTTGGCCATGTCTAACTTAATGAACATACATCTTTCTTTAGAAGTTTCCATAGAATGAATAACCTTAGAAGTCACCACCACCCCATCAAGAATTTGTTTGCCAGCCACAAAACCTCCTTGTTCATTAGAGATCACTACAGAAAGACAAGTTGTGAGCCTCTCTACAATCAACTTAGTGATAATCTTATACACCACATTACAAAGAGCAATAGGTCAAAAAAATTCAAGGTTATCAGCACCTTCCTTCTTGGGAATTCATGGCCCGAAGCATTTACTTACTACGAGGAGACTCGCGATGACTTCCAACAGATCAAGATTGATGATATCCCAAAATTCCTAAAAAAAATTAACATGGAAGCCATCTAGACTTGGAGATTTACCTTTATTCATACCAAACATGACCGCTTCTAACTTTGGCATCAAAATTGGGTGGATAAGAAACTCATTCATCGCATCGGTGATCAAATAAGGAATGCAAGAAAGGACCAGAGTTTCCTCCTCAACAGTAGGAGGGGAATCTTCAACAAAGAGAGCAAAGTAAAACTGCTGAACCTCCGAAAACATAGCCACCAAAGAGTAAATTTGTAAACCATCTAAAGTCACTAGAGAAGAAATGTGCCTCTTGTTACAATGAGCCTACAAAAAATGATGAAAAAAGGAAGTATTCCTATCCCCTTCTTGGAGCCAATCAATTTGAGCATTCTATTGGATCACAAAGCTCCCACTCTTCCACATTTCACATTGCCTGAGGCTTTGCTCTTCCAAGATCATCTATGAAACCACTATCCTGAATTTGGCTAGTAATCATAGCAAGACGGTCTAGACCATCCCTCTTCTTAGACTGAAGGTGACCAAAATAGAGCTTGTTCCATCTCTTAAGTTGATATTTGACATATTGGAGTTTCTTAAAGAAATGCATAGCTGTCCCAAAATATGGACCTCCCACTCCCCACCACTTGGCCACTAAATCATAGAGCGAGGAATCGTGAAGCCACATAAGCTAAAATTTAAATGGAGGATTCTTAGGAATAGCCAAAGAAGACACCAAAAATTTAATGGGCCAATGATCAAAACCTCTCCAGTCAAGGATTTCTGAACAAGTAGTCAAATCCCTACCCACCCAAAAATAGGAGACAAGAAAACTATCCAACCATTTAGAGATTGCTTCTTGTCCACTCCATCTATTGTTCCAAGTGAAAATCCCATTAGATGGTTGAACATGGTCCACAAGAGCAAGATAATCCACCTGAGCATGAAAAAGATCAGAAGTAGGACCTAACCTAGGCACACCCCCTCTTTTCTCCTCCAAAATCAACATAGAATTAAAATCACCACCTAGGATCCATGGAAAATAGGGAGTGCAAGAGCAGACATACTTTATATGAGCCCAAAGTTGGATCTTAGCATAGATATCAATGGGAACATATACATTAGAAATGAGAATAGTCTCACTAGAATGCGAATCAGAAGCACCCATGGAAATAGAAGATTGACTAGACATCCACTAAAGAGGAAAGATCTTTTGCGGATTCCCAAAAAGGGCCAAACCTCCAAAATTTTCTTGAGATCCAATGCACTTACATTGACCAAATTTCCAAATAGAAGAAGCAATTTGAAGCATAATATCAATAGAAACCTTAGTCTCCAAAACATAGAAGATGTTCGACGAATAAACTACAACCAAATCATGAATAGCTTGTTGATGAGAGGTGCTATTCAATCCCCACACATTCCAAGAGAGAAAAATCATGGAGGGGATTGAGAGAAGTGAGAATCAATGGGTTTAATAGACCCCAATTCCACCAATAAATCCCTAGTAGCCTTAATCTTCTTTGAATCATTCTTACACCCTCTTGAAGAATTGTTAGTAGGACCTTTCTTAAGGATGCACTGGTGCAACCCCAAGCACTAAGAAGATCCCTTACCTGGATGAGAAGCTAATACCTTCTTAGCCAAGTATGCTAGCACAATATCATCTTCCATATGTTCATTCAAAGCATCTTGTGGAGTTGGCACTCCAAAAACATCCTGACCTAACTCAGGAACCGACACAATTGCCATACCTACATCAATAACTATAGGAGTGATAGATGGTGGAATCCCCTCCTCTAAGGAAATAGTCTATAACATTTCAAATCAGTTAAAACCCTCATCAACTTGGAAATCTTTCAAAGTCCACTTTAGGCCTCATCCCTTAGCCTTCGATTGAACTAGTATAAAACCATCCTTATCCTTTTCCACAACACCCTCCCTCATGGGAGCTTTCCCCTTGTCTGCATTACCCACTAGAAAATCCAAAGAAGAAGGGGAATTATAGGGGCAAGAATCTTTATGAACCTTAGGGCAATGTCGCTGAACATGGCCATACTCATGACAAAGCTGACAACGCAAATGGAGAGATTAATAATCTAACTATTGAATCCAAGACAAAAAGCCAAGATAAATCTCTAGTGAATTTGGTGGTGGATTATTCAGATCCACCTCCACATAAATATGAGAAAAAGTAATAACCTTTTTGTCAAGGGTTTGTTGGGCAACTGTTGCAGGCTTACCCAATAAAGAAGCAATTCATTGCAAAATATCTTCTCTCCAAAACTCCAAAGGAAGTTGCAGTAATCGAACCCAAACAAGAACCCGAGACAGAAACTCAGCTGAATTAAAGCCCATGTGCCAGGGTTTAATAAACAATCCAACATGATTATAAAATTATGGCCCTCCTTCAAAGACCCAATTCCAATCAGCCATATTGGAGAAAACAACCATAAAATAACTATTAGTAGCAAGCATAATCTCCATATCCCCTTCAATTTGCTAAGAACGCCTAATCTAGGCTTCCAAAGTAGACAAGGGAATCCAAATCCCAAGAAACTTGCAAATGAGAGCATGTCGGCTCTAGTACAAAATATCCTCAACAACAGATTCAGGGGAGAGGACCAAAACCAGCCGATCCTAACTCTGAGGCCAACAACCATTGATTTTCTTCAAGTTTGAACCCTCACTGGCATAGAATGTCTCCATCTGCTATGCATGCAAGCCTGAGGAAGAGACATTCAAATCCTTGACACCATCAACCACTAAGGACAATGCTTTCCCCACCATGCGAAAACCTTTCACCAAACAATAAAAGCACCAAACAATAAAATCAGCAACAAACAACCACACCCTAGAAAGTAGGCAAAAAGCAACCCTGAAATAAAAAAATCCCCCACCCCTGAAAGTAGAAACCCCACCCCAAACACCAAAAAGACCCCTAGAGTGCACACCAAAAAGAATCCCCCCCGAGCACAGCCTACACTACTCACCCAGCACAGACCCCCCACTACCAACAACATGTAGGTTGCATCCCTAGTGGACGCAGGCCTACACAGCTGCAACACTAGCATAAATTGTTGCCTTCATTGCCTTCCTCCTATCAACTCATATACATTTAATTGTTTATGGACTCTTATCATGTGATTATTTATCTATTGTTGAGAATGTTAATTTTTAGAATTATGGGTGATAACAATTGCCAACATAACATGTATGTTATTAGTTTGAGTCAAATGCTAGCACTTTTATTAGACTTCATTTTAAAATGTTGAGGAAACTTATAGTCAATTATTCATTATAATAATATCACATAGATTCACAAGTTCTAGTTGAGTTTATCTAGATTATATTCTAGATCAACTGGTATGTAAACCTACACAAGTTTTCTTATAGGTTTTGAGGTCAAATTACTAGTAAACACACAACTACCATATTGATACCGCATGAGTTGGCTTCCATCTTCTAACATATATAAAAAGAATAAACTCATCAATCTTTAATGATCTTCACTTAATTTAAATGGTTTCCAAATAAATCTACAACTACTACCTCAAATATATCTTTGAAAATCCGGTTTCCAATTAATATTTTAGTGAACTTTCACATCTTACGTTCAACCTTCTACTCTGATGGGACTCCTTTAAATAATGCTTATAAATGTTGGTGATGTATTAAACAATTTGCTAAAAAAAAAAGTCAATAAGACTTTTCTAACATGTCTACTTTAATTGTTCATAAACTGATTGAAGTGACTATTTTAAAATTAATATTTAAAAATAAACATTTTTGTTGAGATATTCTTTTTAGAAGTAATCTTTTCTCTTGCACTCAAAGACATTTATATGATAAAAACTTGGATGTTGCTTCCCTTCACACTTAATGAAGCCTCCTTAAGAATAGAGTTATTATCACCGATTCACCGTGTTGTAGCATATGACGACGAGCCCTGTTGGAACCAAAATTTAAATTTTACATTGTCTGAATTGTACTCTCGAATTGTTAGTTAGCGGATAGAGTCTTCCGTTGTGGAAATATCTTTCATGGTTTCTAATAATATCAGCAACATAAAATCCGCAAATCCAACTAAAATAGTGACATTCAACAAAACAGTTATCTTTGTACATTGGAACCAAATCATATAAATATAGAGAAACTTCCGAACATACAATCCACACTCTACAAATTTTCAATATTTATGCTGTTTCGGGATTCAGGGAGAGTTTTCCTAATAGTTTCCAGTACTTCTACCACTTCTCTGGCTGAGGGTCTTTCACTGGGGGACTCCTTTGAACACTCCAGACCAACAAGTAAGAAAGGAATAAGACACTGATGTATTTCATACTCTCCTGTATCCTTCATCATTCTCATGTCGACAATCTCCTCCAATTTGTTATCAAAATGCATGCTTACCCAACTGCGGAGGCTCAATCCTCCCACGAACATATGGTTAGTTGGATTCTTTCCTGTTACCATCTCCAAGAGCATAATACCATAACTGTAAATATCGCCCCTGGTGGATACCTTCCCACCAACTCCATACTCTGCATTATAAAAACAACATAAGAAATATGAATGACATAATTAAGATAAAAAATTGAATAGATCTGCTCATAAAACAGAGTGAACAGCAATGCTGGAAATAAAGATTGACTGTATTATTGAAATTCTCGCTATAGTGTAACAGCATTAGAATTCTGTCTTTCAAAATCATGTACAGGAGTCATTTGATAATAGACAGAGCATATGCAAGTGAAAAGTTAATTGCATAACTGAAAGCAAGTACCTGGTGCAATGTAGCCCATCGATCCTTTCAGAGCTAGAGTTGAAGTACTTCCTGTATCAATGGTACTGGTATCTGATCCACAAATTATTTGGGCAATGCCAAAATCTGCTACATGTGCTGTCATATCCTCGTCCATAAGAATGTTGCTTGGTTTTATATCACAATGTACAACTTGTAGGAAGCAGTCATGATGCAGATATTCTAATCCATGGATAACATCGATTGCTATGTTCAAAATCTCCCTGAACGTCAATGAGTTACCCGTGGAATGCAATACTGTGTACAAATTCCCTCTGGACATGAACTCTAAAACCAATACTTTGTGTCCAAATTCTAAACAGAAGGATACGATTTTTACCAGATTCCTGTGCCTGACTTCTGCCAACACTTTGCATTCTCTGATGAAGCTCTTGCTGGCTTCCTCATTTTCCAAATTTAGAAGCTTGAAAGCAGCCACTCGACCATCACCCGTAATGCCTTTGTATACTGAGCCAAAGCTGCCAGTCCCCAACAAGTTTTTCTGGTTGAATCCATCAGTGGCTTTGATAATTTCTTGATAGGAAATTCCCCTGTCATCCATGAGTTTCAGGGGCAAGATGTCACTGTGAGCATTGGATTTGACCTTACGCCTCCTGTAAATTAGTCCAAAGATCAATAAACAAACTAATAGGAGGGCAATGGTTCCAGCCACTGGTGCTACTATTCTAATTATATTGGTGTGGTCTTTTCGCCGAGCATTGAGAAAAGAGCATGAAGGTAAATGGATCCATTCTCCACAGAGAAACGTATTTCCCGTAAATGACGCAGCTGTCAAATTTGTAAAGATGCCTTCTTTTCTGATCTCTCCAGTGAAGTTATTGAAAGACAAATTCAGGTACTGAAGCATATTCAGCGACATAAGAGACATAGGAATCGAACCTGAAAGATTGTTGAAAGACAGATCCATACCGACAAGACTTTTCAATCCACTGAGAGAATTGGGTATTGGCCCTTGCAATTCATTTGAAGAAAGCTTCAGATATTCAAGTTGCACACAACTTCCCAGGGTTGCTGGAATTTGACCTACAAACCTGTTAGCTGAAACATCAATAGCTTGAACATGAATCATCTTTCCAATCTCCAGAGGCAGAGGTCCTTGCAAGGAGTTTCTGGATAAATTGAAATAAAACTGTAAATTAGTAAGACTAGCCACTTCACGGGGTATGCGTCCACTGAACTGATTGTTGGAGAGATCCAACAATTGCAAATTGTAACATTTTCCCAGACTTGCAGTTATATTCCCGGATAGTTGGTTGTGGTTGAGCACAAGATGTGTTAACTGTTGAAGGCGACCAACTGTATCAGGGATCTCTCCTGAAAGCATATTATGGCTCACTGATAGCTTCCCAAGACTTTTTATTTCACCAATCTCAGTGGGTATGTTTCCTTCTAGCTTGTTGTTGTCCAGCAATAATCTTTGCAAATTGCCCAGGCTTCTCAGAGAGGATGGGATGCGGCCCGTAAGGAGATTGGAAGACAAATCAAGGTCCCTCAAGTTGGTTATGTTGGCAATAAGTGAAGGTATAGCTCCTGTTATGTTGTTACTATATAGTGACAACAGTGTAAGATTTGATGGAAGCTGCTCTGGCAAGTATCCAGTCAAATAATTGTCATGAATCAATAGGCTTTTCAGGACGGTACAATTGCGGAGAGCAGTAAGAATGGGGATTGTGACAGAGCTGCCGCTAACAAGTTGATTAGATGAGAGGCTAAGCGATTGAAGATTTGAAAGCCTGCTCAGAACCAGTGGCACTTCTCCACTGAGATGATTTAGCTCCAAATCAAGGTCAGTCAGCTGTGTACAATTGGCAATTGTCGGTGGGATGGTGCCTTTTAGCTGATTGTCCCATAGATATAGAACTTTAAGGCGAGAGAGCTTGCCCAATTCTGGTGGGATAGTACCAGTCAAACTGTTGCTATAAAGGGCCAATTCTACTAAGCCTGAATTATTCGATATTGATGACGGAATAGAGCCGGTTAAACGGGGATTCTCAAACAAGAGAAAAGAGGTCAAGTTAGATAGCATTCCCAGTTCAGGTGGAATGTGACCTTCAAGGTCAAGATCTCCCATATACAATATTTCTAGGTGAGAGAGATTTCCTAGGGATGAGGGGATGTTACCAGAAAGATTGTTGGAGCCGAGTCTAAGGAGTCGGAGATTTGTAAGCAGACTCAACTCTGCAGGAATTATTCCAGTCAATTCGTTAACAGCCAGGGACAGTTCTTCTAACTCCTTGCAGGAAGTCAAATTCTTTGGAATCGGGCCCTGTAATCTATTGATTGAAAGATAGAGAGTCTTTAGGTCACGGATTCGCCCTATTTCCTGTGGAATTTGTCCCACAAAACTGTTGTTAAGGAGATCAAGTTGTGTAAGAAATGAAAGGTTGCCAATTGAAGGGGAGATGGATCCTTCTAATTGCATATCTGCCAACTCAAGCAATTGCACTCTGTTTCTAGCTGAATCGCAAGTAACTCCAGTCCAATTGCAGAAGTGAACAGTAGGAACCCAATTGGCAAACACATTTAGAGGATCCAAGGTGATGGAGTTCTTGAAATCTATAAGACTTTGCTCATCAGTAATTGCTGAGGTGCAGCGCAATATAAATAGAAAGAGAATAAAACACAGTCCAAACAGGGGATGCATCTTGCCGAACTGAGTATTATTCGCCGAGGATGTAAATACAAAGATGAAGAAGATCTGGCTATCTTCTCGTATCTTACAACATCTACTTTATTGGCTTCACCGAAACTTCAACGCCCAATGGAGGTGCAGTCTGGGTCAATTAAACTTTATTAGTTAAATGTATTCGGGTTTTTGATAGTTGCCATTCCATATTGTCGGCACAAATGGTAGTTGGCTCGCTGAAGATGCTTCCAAAATATCTATATATAAATAAAACTCTTATCCATATCATTCATCTCTCAACTTATTAAGTACGACAGTCAACAGGTTTACTTCAGTGGTTTCGAAGCATCATGTTTCCCTGTTCACACACTTCAGTGTCACTTGCTCGCTATGAAGAGATTTCTGTCGTACCAGTCATATTAATTTGCTGAATTTTAACATAAAATATTACAAGTTGGAAAACAATAAAATAATAAAATAAAGGAAGTTGACAAGAAACAAATAAATAATATCGGTTTGGCATGTCCTACGTAGTTGCTCATGCTGTTTCAGTCATTTAATTTGACCGGACAATAGCATAGACAAAGAGTTCAGAAGCACGGATAAATCATGACATATTCCTGTATTTTTTAGACTGCCACATATTAAAAAAATATATTTTATAAGTCCTTCGACATTATTAATAAATCATATATGGAAGTTTATAAGACAATTGTATAATTGCGAAATAATTTATTAATATATATATATTTAAATTGTACAACTCTATATTCAAAATTAAAATTGTGTAGTGAACTTCATTAGAAGTTGTATTTAATTGGTTTTTTAAAATATTGGTAGTTTAGTTATTGTAATTTGTGCAAATAGTGGGCATGATGACCCATCATGTTCTTGCACTGCTCTGACTTGCAGTCCACACTAAGACACATTTAGGAACTCTTAATACACATATAGAAACCCAACCAACAAGTCCTAGTGCTCCATGAGCAAGCATACCTTATATGCTCATACCAATCTTTTACTAGCACTCTGGCTATGCAATAGGAATTTATCTTGGTTAATTTTATTTCCCCAATGTCATTGTTTATCAATTATTAAGAAAAATCCACTATAAGATATTCTCATGTCCCTTTCTTCCCCATCAAATGTTGGGAGCCACCCATTTCCTACACCCTATATCTCAAGTCTCAGGCTCATCATGCCAATTCACTATTTAGGCATGGCATAGAAAACAATGCATAAAATATGAAATAAAAAATTTTCTTACAAAATTAAAATCGGGTCGCATAATTTTCTACATAAAAAATAAATAAGGAGACTTTTCACCCCACATTAAATTTATTCATAAAAATTTAGAAATTCATATTTGTTATAATATTTACAATGGAAATCCCCTAGAATTCTCATTCTACCATTGAAGAGAAGCTTCAAAATTTAAATTTTAAATTTAACTTTTCTAGAAGTACTCATTGATTCTAAATTGCCAAACAACTTTTGAGGTCAATTTCACATTTCATGAATTATAGGAAATTTCTTGTTATATCCATGGCTCTATTTGTACTTTTTTCAAAAAATTAAAATATTTTTTTCTATTTAGTTGAAAGCATAAATTGAATCTAATATTGGGGCCTTATGGTTCCTTAAGACTAAGGATGAAAAATATTCAATAAAATTATTTAAAAAAAGAAAAAAAATAGGAGAACTACATCAATAATGAACACACAAAAAATACCAATCGCTTCTAATTTGAGGTTTGAATCCAAATGACAATCTATGCAACCTTCATTTATTCCCATGCAAATTCATCCATTTTTATACAACTTTCAATTTTGAGAGGAGAGGGTTTGAGAGAGCATTTTCAAGGAAAGACAAGAATGAATACAAATATTGTCTTTTTCTTTTTATCTCTTTTCACTTGTTTTTCTATTTTCACTTTCACTTTATTTTATTTATTCTTTTGTAATTTTTTTTTTTTCTAAAATGTCAATATAATAGTTTTAACTAATCATTTTCCAAGCAAATTGAAATAATACCAAAAAAAAAGAAAAAAATTAAGTCAAGAGAATAATTTTGAGTAATGATTTTCACTAATTGAAATAATTTAAATAGCATTCCCAATGCATACTAAATTATAATCTTCTCTTTTAATTTTATTTTCTAGTTTCTTCATTTACAATGCATCAAACACTATTTAGACACAAGATTTAATCTTTAAAATATTATTGAATGTAGATGGGAAATAAATGACTACAATATAACTCACACAATTACTGGTCTTTCACAACGTGTGGAGTTCAAAATAGCCATCAATTCAGATCTAAAAACATAGGAGAAAACATGGCTCATCTTGCATTCAATTGAGTGTAATAGTTCCTACCAAACACATACTTGCTCAAAATGACATATCCAAGTAATCATTGTTGTGAAGGTGGAAAAACAACCTTATACATATTTAACCACAGAATGTACATGCAAAACATACCTACTCATTATATAATAGTTGAATAGAGCATAATCAACCAATAAAGTACAATATCATAAATATAACTCAATACATCTAAACAATATAAAATCATGATAATGTTAAATCACAGCATAAATATTACTACACATAACCATGAATTGAAGCACACATAACACCAACAAACAGCTTGAAGAACCACATCTTGAAACGTAAAGGGCATATACTATTCTTATACTAAATAAAAATAAATAAAATTAGTTTCTTTAACTAAGAAAAAATCTTTCATATACTTATAACGGTAAAACACGTCCTTGTGTAAACGCGTTAGATGAAGGACTTATGGACCACACATTTGGGGTCTACTTAGTGGCTTCAAATTGAAATGGCGTGATCAACATGGGCATTTACACTTGCCTACCTACTCCCACCTTGCTGGTCAAAAATAATCAATTGACCAGGCACTTTCCTCTTCTCTCTCCATGGAATAGGTCTTTATTTAAAAATTTATTGACCAGACCAATGCATACAGCTCAACAGCCAATCTCCCCCTTTATAATTGCAGTCCATAGACTCTCAAAATACCAAGGCCAGTGATAGAAACACCATGGCTCTCAAAATGCACTTTCTTGTGTTGTTATATGTATTTGTACTGCTGCTCTTCTTCTCTGCTGTCGGTGAAGGCCGATATCCCTCACAAGACAAATGTTACATTACTTTCTCCTATTTTTGCCACACAAAAATAATAATAACAAAATTGTCTATATTAATATTACCTTCAAAATTGACTTAATAAGACAATTAAATTAATTTAATTACATGGGATGAATGGTGTAGGCATTTATATGAACTTTCTCTTAGTCTAATAAATTGAATAAATTTAAATCATAAATTTTCACATCATAAATAAAGAAGTCTCAAGCTAGCTAATTACAATTTGTTACATAATCCTTTAAGCTAATGCTCAAGTTGAAGGAACTTAATCACGTGGTCCCCCCACCGAGTCCTAAATTACAATTTAACAAAAAAATAAGACTAAGGAAGCTACGGTCAAGATGAATTAGGTCTTCTTAATAGGTTGAACGTACATAAGGTCAACCATACTATTTTGGTCAAGTATGAAAAGGCCCAAATTTTAGAAGAAATATTCAATTAATAAGTTTTCCACGCTTTTTTTATTCTTTTGCAGGTCTTAAAATTAGGAAGAATAAGAAGTCATCTATCATACATGGATTTTTCATTTCTCATTATTTTTTGTATTTTTCCTTTTTTAAATCAATCCATTCTCATGCATATCTAGAAATATTTATATGTTTCAAGAATTTCAAGATTTTTATGGAAAATATACATTATTTGTATATATTTGTAAGCTGCTACAATTCGAAATTTATGTTGCATGTATTTAATGAATGGTTTTTCATGGAAAATATACATTATTTGTATATATTTGTA
This sequence comes from Sequoia sempervirens, assembly GCA_007258455.2. Lineage (NCBI taxonomy): Eukaryota > Viridiplantae > Streptophyta > Pinopsida > Cupressales > Cupressaceae > Sequoia > Sequoia sempervirens. The sequence continues at coordinate 98,330 of VDFB02342132.1, forward strand.
AGTTGCTACAATTTGAAATTTATGTTGCATGTACCTAAAGAATAATATATAATCACTATGTATGTGTATCCTTACAACTTGGGAAGGACAAAAAAATATTCTAAACTTTTCATTAGAGGAAAGGTTCATATAATAAATATCCATTAATTTCTTTTATATTGTACTTCTAAAAATTGGGGGAAAGAAGAAGAAGACTACTTTACATGGATTTTTATTTTCTCAATATTCTTATGTGTTACTCCCTTCTTTTCTTGTTTGGAAACCTAGAAATATTTATTTTCTTGAAAAAATGGTCAATTCTCATGTGTATATATATCAATAGTAGGTTTGTCCTGGATGAATACACACACACATATTATATATATGTGTGTGTGTCTATATATATATATATATATTATGTTGTATGTATCTCAAAAATAGTATATACAATCAGTGTGTATGTGTATCCTTGCAACTTGTGGAGGCAATATTTTTTTCAATCCAATGGTAACCCACATTTTGAATAGATAATTTTTTAAATAATTTTATTCTAAGAAAATTATAGGTGGACCCATATGGGGGAAAACCAACAAAGGTGGTTGAGCTAAGGGGTCTTGGTTAGATATATATATATATAGTTTTTCCTTTTCTTTTCCTAAACTGCTTATTGTGCCTCCTTGGCCATCATTGAGTAGGCATTTTAACCTATATTATATTTTATTGTATTTATTTTACTATTATGAAGGCTCCCATGCTAGACATGATGGAAAGGGAAACCCTAGTTATCCCCTCCAACACATAATTTTAGTATTTATTATTAATATTTTTATATTTAAAACAATGCTAAAATTTATTATTATTTTTTAAATTATAGTTAATTTAATATAATTTAATATATATATTAAATAAAAGTGGCAAGCCACTAGAAAATATATATTGAGAGAAAAATAAATTACATTAAGGACCTTGGTGAACTAGGGAAAAAGCCAAGGATGAAGAGGACAAAAACCCTCATAAACAAGTCATGAACAATAGAATGCATAAATGAAGAAAAGAGCCCAATCGAATAGGACAAGAAATGTCGTAATAGGAATATTCCCAAATAAGAATAAATGATCAAAAGAACATGGCATTTATATATCAAAATGTCACTACAAGAACTAGCACCCAATATTGATACAACCTTATAGGAAGTAGAGCCAATATTGAGTACATATTAACATATGAATGTACAAGGTAACAACAAGTGATTAAATAATTTTATAATTATAAGTATGTGTACTGAATTTATAGAGTTATATGCATATACAAGACTATGCATACAAATACTTCTATTAACAATAGATTTAACATACTTTAATGTTGAACAATTTATTGCATATACAATTCAAATTGAATCATTAATTTGGACATTTATAAATATATATGGTTCTAACCCAACACACATTATTTTGATTGTTTTTGGCCAATGTTGGGTCTTAGTTGTAGTGTTTGGTGTTAGTCCATTTTTTGGTCTTGTTCTTTTGTTGGTGTTGTTTTGTTGGCCATCTAGCATGTTCTTTATTTTATATCCGGGTTTACAGACCATTCCCCTTGCTTTTTTAATAAAAAAAATTCATATACTCAATTCAACAAGAAAAATGAACCATAAAAGCTAGGTTTCACCTTTAATTGATGTACCTAATTTATCTTCCATGATTTTCTTACTATTTATAGTGTCACTAAAAAGATATTTGTTTAATTAAAAAAGGGATCCTAGATCTAGTGTGTAGACCACTAAGATCAACTCCTTTTCCAAATAACATTGGAAACAAAATCAGCTAAAGTATGCCAGTAGCTAACAACCTAAAAGGAAATCCAATCTTCCTTGGATCTAGTTCTTTTATTAATTTGGAAATTGATTGAATTTAATATATATTTAATTGATTTATTTTGACTATGCAACATAATCTAAAAGTGTAATTTATCACATTGACAAAAGTAGAAAGTAACAAAAAAAATTGAGATTTGAGATTGAGATGCAAAGAGGAACCTGTGATATCAAATTGAGTCTGAAATAGCTAATAAAGGGTGTTGGATCCCCTATAATGGGTAGGTCCTTTTTTGGATCTTCAAAATTAGATGTCACTTATAATCTACATGCTATATGTAAGGCCTAGCCTTATGTGTGACTATTATCATTCATAAGGGTGTCCATTATTGATTTTAAATTTATGAACTTGGTAATATGTGATGACTCATGGATTGGGTTGGTAAATTTTATGGGTACTTATTCATTCTTACTTTCTCTTCCTATTTGGATAACATGTTGGAAGCATGTATTGTATTGTTAAGATATTTACATTCCATTGTACAAGTTATGTAATTAAGATAATAATAGCTACTATATTATAGTTTATGATTAATGTTCTAATGGCTAAGTATTAGACTCATTAATTACCTAAAATTAGCTTAAATGGATGATGTGGGTTGTTGTACCATATCAAGTTTAGTTTGATTAAGAATTGGAGGTTAGAACTTGAAGATTGGAAATTAATTGAATATGCCATCATATATGGAGCAGATTTAGTTGAATAGGTGGTAAGAAATAACAGAAAAAGTATCCTTTTTCCTTACTTGATTTGGAAATAATTGTCATTGAATTAACCTAATTTTTTCTAGGTTTAATGTTGTAATGTGTTGTAACAAATTCACATTGATCTTGGGCCCTCTTTTAATAAAATAAACTTAATGTGTGCCTTATTTAAGTGTTGTAAAGTGTTGTAACACACTTTCACATTTATCTAGGGTCCTTTTAATTAATTGTGTCTAATTGGAGTTAATTAGCCCCTTTAATTCAAATTTAAGCCTTATTTATGATACCTCCTAAAGATCTATCCCAAAACCCATAATTCAAATTACATAACATATAAATTGAAAAAGTCAAGGTCTTAGAAATTGGTGCTAGGACCCATTCACCC
>VDFB02342133.1:0-35254 GCA_007258455.2 Sequoia sempervirens
TCATTTTGTATCGCCTAAAAGTTTGCATTGATGGCAGACATGCTATGCTAAGTGCCACGCCTAGAATTCCAATCTAACTATGCCTCATAAATGCAATATTTTGTGGTCACTTACTTTATCTGGCATATTACTTTTTATGCAAATAGAAGTCAATACTTTCTTATGGCAATATTTCGACACTAACACTTTCTATAAATCCTCAATTCATATCAAGAATAAGCAAAGGTTGGGAACTCGGCCTTACACCTACCAAACACATTTGAATTATTAGATCTTTAGTGCATAGAGCAGGCTTATGCCATGTTTAGAAAAGGAACTTACAAGGCAGTACACTCATTTGTCAACACATAGGATGGAATTATCTTTATGGTCTGCCAATTTAATGTCTAAAATTTGAAAACTTAAAGGTTGAAGGGTTGATTCTTCAAAGTTGACTTAGGGATGTAATTCATTAGCTTTGTGAATCATTGTCATGGTCGTAGTTTAAATTTTGAAATTGATAATAAGGATTTTTGGAACATTTATTCTTCAAAGATTGACTTAGGAATGCAATTCATTAGCTTTGTGAATCATTTTTTGAAATTGATGATAAGGCTTTTTGAAATATTTGTTTCAAAGTTGACTTCGGAATGCAATTTATTAGCTTTATAAATCATCTTCATCATTGTGGTCATAGTTAAAATTTGAAATTTTTGATGTTGCTTGGTGATTGATTTATTGGCTCAATGCCTTTAGTAATGTGGATCATGATACGAGAGAGAATGAATCTAGCAAGTGTGATATTTTTTTAATAAAATCAATATCAAAGGTATAACCCATCATTTTATCATCCAAATTTTTGTTCTTTCATTTAAGACCATGCCATTGTGTGGATATTTTGACTCACTTGACTTGAATTCATTTTATCATCCACTAGTTTGATCCTTACATAAGCGTATTATGTTTGATAGGTACAAACAAAGGAAAGCAAGGAGAAGGCTAATGAAGGAAAATGAAAGGAGGAGAAATGAAGATGATGTCTTGGGAGGATTAAAGTGTTTTTTAACACTTTAGTGTTTGTTTAAACACTTTTTACAAAATTGTCATCTTTTCATTCTTAGGACATTAATTTTCATTTGAGTTTAAAAAGAATGCTTCAATTTTTCATTGCAAAAGGTTAAAATTGAAACTTAAGACACCTACTAGATTTCAATTTGGGCTAAAATTGAACAAGCAACTTCACACTTGATTTTGGTGTTTTAAAAACAAATCAAATCATTGCTTTGAAGGATAAAATGAATGTGTGACTTTATTGTTTTATAATTATTTACACAAAGTAATATCATCAAAAGATGTATGCGCTTCTCTTGCGCCTCATAGTGATCTTGAGAATCAAAAGGCTTTTGGTGACATTGAGTTGAGTAAATAATTGCCCATACACACTTCGATTTGGGTTTAAAATTGAACATCTTGTGCGAGTGTGAGTCAAGCATCATCACGTATATTCTCTTTCTTTGTGCCGTCAAAGATTGATCGAGTTACGGATTTTGTCTTTGCTTGCTTTTGTTTATCCTAGAGGGCCTGCCTTCGGGAAAAAGTACTCACCCAAGGGAATGACTCAACTGGTAACACTCTAAAGCCAAGAATATTTCCAGCCGGAATATAAATGTGGATATTCGAAGAAACACCAATATCACATGGTTGATTTTGACAAGATGGATCTGAAAGGGGACTCTTGCATTATGGGTCAACTCCTATGAATGGAAGATCCTTACTAAAATACATGTGCTAGAATTTTCCAAAATCCTTAATCTATTTGTTGGTGCAAGAATGATTGTTTTGAAGCCACCCACACTTTTACGGTCTTTGAAGTAGAAATGGAAAAACATACATGAGAGTTTCATGGGTGTTGATGTAGCTACCAGAGTATAGAGAGTGAAGTGCCTGCCATGGAGGGAGCCAATGGGGTCAAGCATCTAACCATTCATAAAGATAAGTGTAGCCTAGACTTGTCCAAGTGGGGATTCAACAAATATTGTCTTACACATCCATAGGGTTTGTACTTGTTCTTGGTTTGAAAACACAGTGCTTTATTCAAAAACATTTGCAAATAAACATTCAACATGATCCTCAAAATTTCAAACCCTTTAGGAGGCAAATATCATTGACCAAATTCTCGTGTTATTACTTTCCCTTGGGATTACATCCTTAGAGGTTTCTAAGCACTTGAATTTAAATCTCAATTTGCGCACTAAAGTTAAACAATAGGTAACCCTTGCCTTAAATTCATCAAAGTTTCACATAATATACTTTGTGAAATGAGGTGAAGATAAGACATTGGACATTCAGTTTGAGACCTAATCAAGAGTGTGTTTGTCCTAAAAAAAGAATCCATTAAACAAAGATTAAATCAATTGGACCCCACACATGTGCTTGGCATCTTTTGGTCATATAGTTTTCATGCAAACATTGTTCTTTTGATTTTGAATTACTTTTAGAGAAAGGCATGTTCTTCACTACCCTGGCCTAGTAAAAAAGTACCTAGGTTCATTTAGGAGCAAATCAAACACTTCACCCATCCAAACATTTATCATCTTCATCCCCCAAACAACTTTAGAGCTTTGAAAACATTAGTCTAGACTTGGGTAAATCATCATATTCAAAATCACCTTGTTTAGTTAGGTGTATGGGAATGCATCCTTTCTCATACATTTAATTGAATTAGAAATCCTTTGAACAAGTTCATCCTAAAATCACATCCAACATCTTAGGGTTTTCAAGTTCATTATCCAATCAAACCAATCAAAATCAAGCCCTAAGTCTAGCATTGATCCAAAGTCCCTAAAAGAATTTCGCACTCATATCATTCCACCCCTTTTTCATCCCTCCATCTAAGTCATTGGTCCTAGAACCTTAGAGGTCACTTTTGCAAGGTCAAAACCATAAAGGAGAACATGGAATAAAAACTTGATCCATACATCATGAATAATCCAAGTCAACTAAGCTATCAAAGCCTTACAACACCAATTGATTATCAACACTTACATCTATACAAACCATACATGGGATCATTGCCTTCGAGAAATGTCAAAAGTACAAGTGTGAGCATGCCAAAATCAAAGATTGGAACACCATTTCCTGATGGTAGATCCAAATCCAAACCTACAAGTTTTCCAACCAAACAATCAATGCATGAGCCTTTAAATGAACAACGTCATCCCACCAAGTCCCTACATGCCAAATGAGAATGTACCAAATACAAGTTTTCGAAACATGAATCCAACAAACTTTGGGATGGATACATTTGTAAATCATACAAATATTCCAAACATGAACAATGGTCAATTTCAACCTATCATACCAAATTTGAGTGTCATCCCAAATCAAAACATTGTCCAAAATCAAACACAAGTACACACTCCAAATCTTCTTAAACAAAAGCCAAATCAAATATATCCAAGGGAGTCAAGATCAAAATCAAGATCAAATTTGGTGAGATCAAATTCCTACACTTACCAAAATAGTTGATTCATTGCGCCAAGAGACATCTCCACCACCATTACCCATATCAACATCATTCCTTGGTTTAGGGCTTCCCCCTTTACCTAGCACCAATCACTCCATCCAAATCAATCCACCTAACACCAATCAAGCCATCACATCAAAACCTTTGAATATGCCATGGAGCCTTTAGGCTGTGGATGGTATCCTGATCCAAATGACAGCAAGATTCCAACCCATTTACCCTATCCACCTCGATCACTCCAGCCACCCTATCACCCATCATGTCTCCCACCCCTCACTGCCAGTCACTCCAGGGTGTATCTCAGCCACTTGTCATTGCATCAACACAGTTACGGATCCACCACCACTGCCACCTCGACAAAGCGCCAGCAAGACCCAGTAACGGTGCACAAAACCATATACCCAAAGGCCCAGAAGTCCAGTAATATCTAGCCAAAGCAGCTCCAAACGCTAAGCTCAGCAAATTACAGCAAGCCTCTCCAAGCTACTGCCCAAGCCTCTCAAACTACCCAACGAGCACAAGCACAAACACAAAAAATGATAACTGTTGAGAGCAAGGATCAAGATCGATCCACCACTGAACACCTTGAAACTATGTCTACTTCATCCAATGATCAAATCAACATGTAATAAAGAGTACTTTTCAAATCATGATCAAATCCTGGCCCGTGATCCAATTCAGAAATGTCAACATCACTTGACCCTATGGACGAGGAGCATTCCTGAATTTCTTTGCCACAATTATTTGAAAACAATGTTCCGGATCTCTCAATTAAGGAGCACGGTAGGAACATTTTAGCCCACACCCAATGATCAGCTCACCACATACATCCAAGAGCCAATTTTTAGTGACTATTTCCAAAGAGTGTGCAGGATTATTTGATCCTATTGACATAATGCATGATCCATTTCACCTATGATCATATTGAGAATGTCCTGCCTTATAGGTTAAGAGGAAATATCACCAATAATTTATTCCAACATGATCAAAATCTTTCACCAAGGTCTATCAATGATCCTTTCCAAGACATGTTGGCATCCTTTGACCTCATGGTTACAAATACTGAAGAAACCCTAAACTTGACACTTGAAGATATTGAACCACTTACCATGTCTAATGACGACATCCAAGAACCCTTTGTAAGCAATCCATCCTTTGAAACTGATCCATGTCAGGAACTTGATCTAAAGCATGACAAAAGCAACTCTGAAATCATTCAAGATCAAGAATTTGTATCTTCAAAATACTATAATGATCTAATGGAAACTCTCCTATCTGTACAAGATGTCACAAATGATGATCATATCCCCATAACACATACTCCTCCATCTAACCATGAGATGGTTTCTGTGGATGGACATATAGATGATGTTCAGAATAGGATCCCTTTATTCCTGACATTGTTACACAAAAAGAGCAGGTTATTAACTCCTACAGGAAAACCGAGTTATCAACATCAGGATCAAATATATCTCAAATTCAAACTAGGGACATCATGTATGAAGATATCCAGTAGTATCCACTCAAGGAAACAAGACAGACATAATAAGATATTCTGAAGTCAGTAGAGCAGCAAATTCCAATAACATCATCTACAATGGTCATTTATCAGAGAATACATTCTAAACAAGAGCTCTCAGAACAGGCATAATCAAAGCATGAAGGCACTACTACCACCATACTGGGGGAAACTTCGTCTCAAGAAAATGCCAACATAGGGAGCATGAAGAATCCTTATGATGACACTGATGTCAATACTACAACCAGCCACGCCATGAATCTTCATCCACCCATCATCCCATCCATGAAGTGGGACCAACGTCAAAAGAAAGATTTGAATCAAAGCACAAATAATGTTATCAAATAAAAAGAAGTTGATAAGCATAATGGACAAATCAAATACATATGGATACCAAAAAATACAAAGAAAGATTATCCCTATCGAACTCCATTAGTCCAAGAAACTATGGGGAAAAATAAAAAAAGGGAAAAGTATCCATCAAATATGTCCACAAAAGAAAAAGCAGGATTTTCAAGCAATGTACAAAGTGTATCAAGCAGTTGGTCCTAATTCCACGTACACTTTCACATCAACCCATCATTGCTCATCTTCCCAAGTTTGGAGAGTCAACGATTCCAAGCTGTCAACTAATCCATCTTCTATCCCTAAACACACTCCATCCACGCCTCCACGCATGATATCCAATTCTCAAATTGACCATGTATTGGAAACAAACCTTCATCATAAGGATTCTAAAGGCACTTTATTGTGATGTACGCATAGAGATAGATGTAACTTTGGTATCGACGAAGTAGATCAAGAATCCCAAAAGCTGCATTCAAGTGCACATATCTTAGCAAAGCAACTTCTTCAGACAGGATATCGATGGCACATTATGATAGGGGCATCTACATCATCAACACCTTGTGATTCAGCATGAGCTTAAAATCTTTTAGAAAAATCCAAAAAAATCAAAAAATACGAAAATCCAAAAAAATTAGAAAAGGGATTGAAAACAATAAAGATAAAAAATAGTTCTCTAGTGAAAACTGTATGGACGGCACTTTGGGCAAGACCATGATGAAAACCTGGAAAATAGGTGTCATGTGTAGAATCAAGCATCTATGCGTGCCACTTCAGGTGAAGGCATCTTATCCCATCCATAATAAAGCCAACATTCCATCCATCTTATCCACAATAAATCCATTCATCCATAAACCATTGATCCAATCCATTTCCATCCATCTGCATCCATCATCCAAGTTATCTTAATCTTGATGAAAGTTTGGGGCACACTTTACGCTTGCCTACGATAAACATCTTGACATGGGCCGTTTTCATTTGATCTTATCCTATGCAGAAGTATATGAGCTATGAAACACTATCCAAATAAGCTTTCTTGATCCAAAAACCTTATCTTATCACAAGATAATCCATATCCATCCATCCATACACTTATTTGAGCATCCACCCATGGAATTACATACATTGCTAAGACATTGGGGGAAGATATTTACATCTTGCTTTAGGAATAAAACTTGATCTATATCCTCCAACTTATGTGGTGATCTGAACATTGGAAAATGTGAAACCAAATTGGTCAAACCACTTGTGAGAAAAATTCCAAATCACTAGCCCATGGCATATTTTGACGAGAAGACATTCTTTATTAGTCTTCATCTTTTATCATACATTAATCCAAACAATCGATATCCGTCGCATCTAAGTTGCACCTCGAACATCTCATCAAATCGTTTGAACAACTTTTGTTCCAAATCAAGCTTCATCAATCATGATCAATCAAATCCAATCCAAAAATCATCATCTCAGGATATCCTTGTGTTGCTTAACACTATCCTTGCATTGTTGTGTATCCTCAACAATGTTATCATCATCAATCCGATCGACATCTCAATATTTGTGTTGCTTAACACTATCCTTGCATTGTTGTGCATCCTCAACAATGTTATCATCATTATCAATCCATTGATTCGATTAGTCAACCTTAGCTTGGTATTCAACAATATCCCAAAATAGAGAACTGATATCATTAGACATATCCATATCAAAATTGTCAAAATCATGCAAAAATCCAAAAACATCAGAAAATCAAAAACACAAAAACATTCAAAAAACCAAGAAAATCCAACAACATTCAAAAAACACAAAATCCAAAAGAAACATTTGAAAATCAAAAATCCAAACGTTTGAAAATCTCAAAAATGCAAAATAGCCTCAAAAGAGCATTTCCAAAGCGTCAAGGAAACATCAAACATTTGAAAAAATCCATCCATCTCATCTCACTTTCACTCAGAGTATCAAAATCATCCATAATAAACTGATTGTCACCATCATCCTTTGGCAAAACAAATAGAAACAATCACAACAAATCAGCAAAAGCAAACTTCAAATGCAAAATCAAAATCGAAACAACAAACTTTTAAACACAAAATCAAACTCTTGATCATTTTCAGAACCATTGATCAACCTTATATCAACATCCTATCAATCAGCTTATCAAACCATCATCATCCTATACAATGCATGTCCTAGGATATATCGTTCTGACAATGGGCATCATTTTGGATATCACTTTGGATTCTTATCCTATAAAAAAAAATCCCTTTGGCTAGAGGTATGAAGAACATTGAACTGACATATGATCTTTTTTCTTTTGATTTATCTTTTGCTGGCTCACTCCAAGGACCTCTGGAAATTGAAGTATCAAAACCGAGATTTAGAGATAGAATGGGGCAATGATCATTATCTTTTGTTTCATTAGCGTTGGGTGATTTCTTGTAAAATAACTTGGTGAATACTTGCTTTGTTAGGTACATCCTACTTCGAGTTTCCATTATGTTAGGTGTGAACAAGAATACTCCTATCTATTTGTCGAGTCAAAGTCCACCACACTAAGTACAACGCCATCCTAGTCCTTTATGCCTTGATGCATCATGCTTATGCGTGTTATCAAACATAAGGTAAGTGACCCTTTTAAAATCCCAATCCTTGATAAGAAAATCATGCATCTATCATCATTTCTCATCATCATCTCTCATAAAGTTGTCTTGTTGGATCCTCTTGTCATCATCTAATGTCTTCTTTTCCACATTAACATCACATCACCAATGCATCCCATCTTTGCATCCAAAAACTATCGGCCTACCACATATCATTCCTTATCATACATAATAGGAAACATCAATCATTTCACATACTTTGCATTTGCATCATCATCATGTATAGATTTGTTAGTCTAAGCATCCATAAATCATCTATTGGATAATCGCCTTTATATCCCGCATCATCCATCTCATCCATCATCACATCCTTATCATCCCGGTTAAAGTTGTTTAGGATAATATAGATTTGTTATTCTAAGCATCTTAAAACCATCTCATTTGCATCATCATCCACCAACCATCTTGTTTGAACCTCTTTGTGCAAGATCGACCTTCAAATTGAATCTTTTCCTCGATCTCTAGAAATGTACAGTGTACTTCTTTTCAGCAGGAATCGAAAATCCCGAGAAAAGGAATTTTTTGAATTTGATGCGGCAAGTTATTCTTTGAATCTTTAACGAGTACATTTCACTTCAGGGAAAAATGTAGACATGCAAAATTATCATTATGCCACTTGGTTTGCATTTCCTTTCGCCCATTAAATTAATCAAGCTCATTAAATCCATTCCTGTAAGTAAATCAGGACTATGTGTCAACTTGCCTCACATCAACCTTTAATTAAATAAACAAAGCTTTATTTAATCAAATCTCCAAATGCATATTCCATCCTTTTCTGATTTAAATAAATCAAATATTTAAGTCCTAAAAGTCAAAATCACCTAATCATCATTAAGCTAACCTAATCCTAATTAAACTAACCTAACTACCCATCACATCCTCTAGATAATCCCACTTGCACAAATAAATCAATTTATTGATTTATTAAAATCATCATTTTCACTCAACATGGCATCTTTGAGGAATATTCCCTCAAGTTTGAATTCAAAAATAAGTGGACATGTACATCCAAAAAAGCAATTAATGAGCTCTTACATGTCCCTTGCACAAGTCAAACTCAACATTTACTCTCAAATTTGAATTTGAAACTCCCTCTCTTGGACACATTTCCCAAATCTTGCACATCCTCAAGCCTATCACATGATGACAAGTGGCCTCTTTTCATTGGCCTGTTTTTAGTCCCACATTGATCCCTCTTGAGCACTCTTAACATTTGGGATTCTACAAATAGAGGTTTCATCCTTTAACAAATCCTCCACAATCCTTGTATATCATCTACAACTTATGCAAAGTCACTCTCTTGGTTTGAGAATTGATTTTGCTCTTCATCATATTGGCATTTGCATCATTTCAACTTTTGAGCAAGGATTGGGAAAGGGTCATTTGCATATTTGACACCAATCCACTATGGAATAGGTACTTTTTATTGTTTTCATAATGCTTTTAGTTTTCTAGTGTCATTTGTTGCATTTTGAAGCATTCACATGTTATTTCATAGGAGTATTCTTGAGGAATTTGTAGATACTAACCCATACATGAAGTTTAGTATTTGCAGATTTTGAAGGATGCTCACAATTGCAATGCCCTAAGGCTTGACCATTCATTCCCTTCCACTAATGCCCAACACTTACTTTAATTTTCCCTCTGCCATGTAACAAATATTAACTTCAATGCATGCTCTTTAGCTAGCCACTTATTAAATCGAGACTAAAAATAAATGAGACCACAACTGGAATTTGGTTTTACACTTGGAAATTGCATTTTATTGGTCAAGGAAGAAGCATACAGTAGTACATTACAAGGGACTATATTGACTTGGGGTTGTTTTCTTGTGAAATCCTTTGGGCACTGCAAATGTGAGTTATATAAGTTTGAATAATACCTGTGTCCATAGTTAGTAAAGCATTAATCCTTGTAATGTTTAGGGTATATCTCCTAGCAGCCATGAAATCCAATTTTAGTTGAACAAGATTCACTATAGATTCTACAGATCCAAGAGCATAATAAGGATTCAAAACATGGTACTTGGGAGAAAGCACTCCAAACCTTTTCCAAAACAAGGATATGCTTAAGAGGTCTGGTAAGGATATTGACAAGAAATTGGAAGGAAACTAGAAGTTCTACATATTCGAGTGGGTTGTGTGCTCTTGCACACTCTGCAATTGAAAGAAAAAAATTAATGTTGTGATTGAAATCAAAGCACTTCATCAACATAATTTTTCATTTCTTTTTCTAATATTTTAAATTTATTGGACATGATCCAAAAAAATTATTAAGGGATTCGATTGAATTTTTATTGGAAATGAAACACTTAGAAATATAGTATGTTGTCTTCCTTAATCTTCATTAAAAAGGAAACACATTTTGGTTCAGCTGTAATCAGATACTATCACTCTAGATAAAATAGAAATAGCTAGCTTGCTTAGAAATTCATAAACGATGAATGCTGACATGAATTCCCCTCTCTTGTTTACCTTAAAACACACAATTTTAATATACAACTCAAAATATATAGTAATATTCACATAGCACACACAAATTTAACAAATGTCCATTTTTATTATAGGGATCTATTTTTCCTTAACCTTTTACCAAAGAACTAAATCTTGGTTGAATACCAATCAACTATTATCTCCAAGGCTAACATGGAAATGGATAGCTTGCTTTGAAGTTTTTTTGTACTACTTAAACTCATATATATTGTTGATTGGTTCTCCTTCCCTACTAACTCTCTTTGAAGTAGTTAAATAATCTAAATAAAATTATCCATAAATATTTCAACTAGAAGATATGCATGAGGGATTGATTTTATCTTCCCACATAGAGGCCTCTAATTCATATCCACCATGCCTAATGCATGACAAGTCTTATGATACCATGAAAACTGCATTCTCACTACCTTCCCTTCTATAATAAAATAATGAATTCTTTTATTTTGAAATTACAAATAACTGAAAAGTTAGAATGAAGTTAGTGGTTTCACAGACCATGGTAAGTGTCATTGATTCTATGAAACTAATAGACAGTACAATATTAATAGGAAAACAACATCATGGAAATAGTTGTAGCTTTGTAATTTTTCCTTCCATTGTTTCTTGTAGTGTACATATTGTTTGTACCTCAAATCATCATGTTATTGGTATGGTTTTGAGATTTTATCAAATTTTTGTGAAGTATATTGCTTGGAGATCAATCCAAAAACTCTATCTAAAATAAGTTATACAAGCTTCCAAACGTTCTCTTGAAAAGAATTATATGTTAATTTTTCCTCATTTTTTCCAAATATTTTTTCTCAAACATATTTAATATGTTTTTGAACCTCTCATATTTAGTTTTTTAATGAACATGCCTACTATGATGGTAACTATAAAATCAAAAATAATAATAAAACTATAAATTAGATGCAGATGCACCTAAAATCAAACAATTTTCTAACAATTACACTAGCAATCCCAACAATATCTACATTAGGGGAGAAGTCCCAGTTACTGCCACCCATTGAATTATTTTCACCTCCATGATCACTTAACCCCCCCAAAAAAATCACTTTGATCCATTAAAAATCTTTATTTTATTGAATAAATAATTACAAAAACACCAATGGCTGCTCATTAAGTGCTAAAGTGAATGAGACCCATTGACTTTTGAGTGGATTTGAATGATAAAATAGTTATAATTGATTGAAATTATAACATGTGACATTAGGTCGCAACGACCGGATGACACATCTAAAAGGTGACTTTTTGACCCCGACGTGCATATTGGACACTCCCGTATTTGCAAAGTGTAGCAATCAACATCTTTGCAGCCATTTTGATAGAAGTATTGTTATGAGTATCTATCAATTAAAAGAATTTGGGGTTATAAATCTTGGAAGAGTTGTCCATGTGTCTAGAATCTGTTATTTAATGCTCGTCACTTGGAGCTATTTCTTTTTAACTCAACAATGTTGAGGTTGGTCTATTAGTGATAGTATTTCATGTTTGTCATTATAAAAATACAATTCTTTGAACTCCCTTAACTTGATGCTTCTCACGAATTTCTTGTGATTTTGAGAAGTCTTGTGATGTTACTTATCTTTTAAGATAAAATTTTATTTAGGAGAGTGTTTCCCACTCTTGTGGATGGTTTTCTTAGCTTACAAATTTTTTTGTTTCTATTCGCAACTTGAATTTTCTCTGCAATTTTCATATAGTAAGAGTGCTCTCTAAACTATCTTTGTTGTTTCCTTGTGGATATTTTGACTTCTTAGAGATAAAAAGTGAAAGAAAATATGGTTCCCACAATAAAAAGGAGGTTTATTATATTAATAATATCACCTCTGTGTTTTCTCATTCTCTTGCTAGTGTTAGCCTATGCCCTAGGCGCAAACAATAGGCTGACTCCTAAGATCAGATGTAATCCCTAGTCATTATGTGTTTTCCATCTTATTATATCTAGATGAATTCAATTGTCACCCTTTCACAACCCATGGACATATGAGAATTATTTTTCTCACAAAGTCCTCCTTTCAGGCTTCACTAGCTCCATTAGTAGATAAACAAACAATGTGTCTAAAGACAAATAAAGCAAGCACGTTGTAGTACCTAATCTCCAAGGATGACATCTTACACCACCTTGTGCCAAGTATTTTAAAATATAATTCTTAAATTTTGTAACCCATTGGCTTTCAAATCAACAGATCAGTAAATACTTTTGATCACTAACAATCAAATGTGGACAATATTTTGAGCTATTTTTCTTCACACTCTACCTATACTATAGGAAAATGTTTGTTTTTCAACTTTTCTATTTACCTCTTTAGGTACAAGTCGATCACTCCTACCACCTATCCTGAGCTAGTTATACTTTCACAGACCTACTTTGGTCATTTGTAGACATGATTATGTTTTTTTCCTTCTTTACACAACCAAGTTAATAAACATAAGTTATTGTTTGAAATCTCAAAAGTAAAAGAAAAATTGTATTAAACCGTATTAATGATCTTCCAGGTGAGAAAATTCTTCCAAAACTAAAGCTTTCTACTCTACTCTTTCACATGAATCCCAAAATTAATTTGATGCCTCCTACTTTCATTACAAAATATGGATGTGAGCCAAGGATTGCCTGTTTTAGCATTGCAACTCCAAAATAAAGGCAGGCATAGTAGCAAATGCAATTGTGAGGTTTAAAGCAAAATTATGCTAAATGATAGAGGAAGCAACTGCCCTAGTAGACATGCATGCAAAAAATAGAAGCATTAACAAGGCACGTGAACTATTTGAAAAAATATCTGAAGTAGATGTCATCTCATGGAATGCAATGATTGTAGGATATGTGCAAAATGGATTTGCTGAAAAGGCTTTAGAAACTTTCAAGCATATGCAATTGGCAGGTGTAAAGAAAAATTCCACAACCTTTGCCAGTTTCCTCCCTGCCTGTGCCAAAATGGGAGCTTTGGAACAGGGCATGGACATCCATCAAGGAATTCAGAGATAAATAAATGCCTTCTTCATTGGAAGCAGGCGATTCACATGGCAATCATGACGCCAACTGTGAGAAACTCTATGAAAGATAGAAAATGTTTGTAGAAAAATAACTCTTCAACTCCTCATTTGATTTCAATGACAATGAGTTTTGCAAATAAAATCCCTATGAAGTTTTTAATATCTCATTCAAATGAATGTGGCAGTGAAAGAGACTATGCATATTAGGTGAGATTGAATTCAATGTAATTCAGCAGTAGGTTAGGTGAGATTGAATTCATTCACTGTCCATGTATGTTGGCTACAGAAGATTATCAACAATTGAAATCATTTCAATCATTGGCCAGGTGTTGTGGAGAGAGGTCAACCGTTGATTTCAAAATTTAGGTTGATATCTCTCAAATTGGATACTAAATCAGCATAAATTATGCCTTCATCTCAATTATTACCTCTTGTAAATCATTGTGACACTATACCATATTGGCCACAAATTCCTTAAAAGATGATATCTCATCTTGTTATATCCTTACTAAATATTCTTTCTATCAATATTGAATAGAAATAGAGATCCTTTGTAAGAGAGATGTGACACTAATATTATACATTATCTTTTTGTTTTTTTTGTTCAAAGGGACATTGGGAAGTTTTCTCGAGGTCTCTTTTGTAGGAGATATGTCACAAGGGATGGTGGACATCATATTTGATATATGTATATCTTGGAATATCATGAAAAAATATATTAACAAGGTTAAGCAACAAGTCAATTGTCACAATCAAAGTCTAAATTTGATGGCCATATAATTGTATTGAGGTTTTTTTAATATAAAATGTAAGAAAACCATATTACATGGTTTCTTGTACAATACAAAATTCTAAAAGGTTATAGTTGCATGATAAATAGTTTATTTACTTTTCTCAATTAAGATATGTCTTATCATTTTCAAGGAAAATGTAATTAGAAAATCATCACAAAATATTTTCTTAACTAGTCGGGTTGACCATCAATTTTAGACCTTGGCCACACTATAAATTTACAATGAATTAAGATATATGTGAAAATAATGACATAAAATATATATCAAAGAAAATATTTACAATGAATTGAGATATATGTGAAAATAATGACATAAAATTTATATCAAAGAAAATATTTTGTAAGTATTCCCATGGGTGTGAAGATATAGGAAGAGTGCATGTGAGTGCATATTAGAAACAAGTTTTTATGAGACCTATATTAGTTAAATTGTCAAATTTGGAGAAGATTTCCTACACCATGGTTAATATTAAGAGTACACTTTGAGAAGACCACAAGCTTTCCTTAGATCTCAAGTCTAGCTTGTAAAGCTTCCAAATAATAGTAAAGATAGTAATAGATAGTAAATCATTATGTAGAAAATTACATTGATATTTATTATGAAATTTTATCTATGATGGATAACCAGTTGGTTACATAGTTTTCTAGACCATGGTCTATGTTGTATTAATGTATGTCTTATTAGATGTATTATTATAGAAATAAAAATGAAGATTAACCTTTGTATTCCTCCTCAATCTCTTGGGTGGCTTGTTGTGGGAAAGATAACTCAAATAGGAAGGAATCTAAATAAATATCTATGGGCCCTATCTTAATAGCATGGAACTCTCACTACTCTCTTTCTAGGAATGAAAATTGTAGTGATATTTTCCACTTATAAAATAGAAAAGGAGATCCTCAAAAGACATGACTAAATATTTATTAGGTGAATGATCATAAAAAATAGGTCAAGAGCATTCACACCAGAATTCCTCCATAGAATGGAGTCAATACATACCTTACTATTAAAAATTCCGATGCATTACCACTACAAAATTCTTAGTTTCCAAGAAATTCCATGATCTACCCTATCTACATAGAGATGAAGTCTCTAAAATGAGTAGAATGATTTAATTTTTTTGAACACCAGCATGTTTCCTTCCATGCGGTTCTTGACATCATAACCAATATGATCTTTAGTAAAATCAAATCAAATATCCTAGCTACCATGAATCTAGTAAATATTTTCTTTTTATATTAAATTATAATCTCTCTAAATGATCAATATATAATTTTCATAAGTCACAATTATGAAACTATTTCAAAATGACAATGCTTCACATCAAAATCATGTATTTATCATAGCTTATATGACCAAGATCTATTTGATGGTAGCCCTTTTAATCTCCAGGTCATCAATTTACATAATTCATCTAGTCCTCCTCATGAAAGGAGCACCTATCAATCTAAATATATTATTTTAATTATATATCGATATTTGGGTGAATTAGTGTTTGGACTTATCATCACATGAATGTTATCAAGCTATGCAACCATTATAATTCCTTAGTTGACATCATTTTAACTCTTAGAACATAATGTTTTTATTTTTATTTTTTTAACTTTTAATAAGCCACTTTTATAAGCTACCTTTTATTTGAATATTAAATCTAGTCCATTTGTTTTATGTACAAGGTTTAAAATTATGCAATATTTTTCATTTATTATTCTAGTTTCATTTCTTTATCTTTCTCTCATTTATCAATTTCACTTTTTATATTTTTTTATGTATTATTTGAGAGTAAAAAACTTATAAATAAAGATAATTTAAGGATTAAATTATAACTTGTAAGTAATGTATTTAATTTTTTGATATGTAAATGATGATGATGAGGAATGCACCCTTCTTATTATAAAACTTTTAACCAAAAGTTTATATTAAATTTTATATCTAAAATGAATAATTTCCAAAAGCCCAAGAACCTATTCTAAGTAGGGGTAGTAGATGAAACACCCTATTACACTATTTTCCTTCTACCAACCTTCTATCATCCTAGATAAAAAATACATAGAGAAAATTACATACTAATTCTATAAAATTGAGACACAACCATATTATAACTTATTACATTTCCACTTCATCATTATCTCGTTATTTAAAATGTTAGTGTTTAGCTAAGAGATAGCTTTTGTAATGACTAACCCTAAATCTAATTAAAAAACTCCAAGCCACAAAATACCTTCTTCCTCCAAGCCTCATTCTATCAGATACTAGTGATGATAAATGATCTTCAATGTTCACTTACCATTATGGCCTTTACTAGTAGAATTTCATCCATTCATATAATTTCCAAACCATAGGATGTAACTAGAATAACATTATTCAAGCCTATAAGAAATTAAATCTTAATAAAAATGTCCATTGTCTTCTTAGTCAAATATTTTTCCTCTTTGAGATCTAATAGAACATCAATTAAAATTAAGGGGATATCAATATTGAACTGATAATGGTGCTCAACGACCATGAGTTCTTCATCTAAAACTTGCGAGACTAGATGTAGGATCCGTTTACTGCTTATTTGGAAAACCCTCTTCATCTTCTCAAAAATTCTATGTAAGGAAGTCATTTGTCATAGGTTGCAATCTAGGCCCCTTACAAGTGTGACAATTGCATTGGATGAAGATATTGAGTGTTTTGATACTTCAATAATTTTTTTAATTTAATGATAAAATCACCATATTTCAAAAAAAATAATTACATAATCCTATAGATTCAACTAAAAATGGAGATATTCTAAAACTTGGTACAAGAAAAATCTTACATTTTTTGAAAATGTTAAATAAATAACTCCAAAATCTACATGGTACTACTAATAATGATTATCCTTTATTTATACTTGATTGAACTTGAATTTCCTTAGCCATTAACTCACCTATATCTTTATGAACCCTTCATAATATATTTTAGATTTGACTAATAATTAGCCTTATAATTTTTAATATATTCTATATGGATGTTTATTTCAAAGTTATTAAGAATGTCGGCCTCTTGATTTATCCCTCTATATACATGTCTAATAGTGTAATTCTATATAATGAGTTCAAGAGACGCCTAAAATATTGATGAATATTATTTATGTTTTAATTTGGAAAATTCATCTTCTTGATTGTATTAATAATTCCATTAAATCTCCACAAAATTTTAATTTGTTACAGTTGTATGAAAATTACATATTTGCATGTAAAGGATGAGGCATTGAACATTAGTCTCATTATTTTTCTCTTCTTTGAGTCTCTTTGATTATACTCCAATAATATTTACTCTCTCATCTCTTATAATTCATCTTTCTTCTAATAGGTTGAGATATCCTCTTAAAGTTTCTTTAATATTAATCTTTTTCATCAATGAGAAGGGCTCCATTTTATTCCATCTCTAATTTCTAGAGAGTTACCTCATCCATCCTCATTAATGGGGAGACATTAAGCCCTTGCCAATCTATGATGATATTCATTGTCCAAAGCTGTAATTTTTTTCTCTTTGGTTAACTACATGATGGTTTTACCATTAGGCATCTCAACCATTTCCATATCGAATTTATTGAGAAAATATACCTTAGATTTATGCTTTACCTTAGAATATTTTTTTCTTTCTTTCTAAATCTCTCAAATCAGTATCAATGAGCTAGTAATTTAATTTTTGTAGAATATTGATTGCTTATTAAGGATGGACTATGATTTGAACTGGCTAAGAATATTATTGGCAAGACACTCATCCATCTAATTCTAGTGCATAACCATTTCTAGAATTTTGTGAAAAATGAGGGTTTAGTAATAGATGATCTACTAAATATTTTCTAAATACATATAGATCACACACCTTCATAGTCCACTAAAACCAAGTGTATGAAGCATATTTGTAGTTAGAATTTTCTTTTGCAAATATACCAAGTGAATACTCCAAATTTGGTATGTCATAATTTATTCTAGAACAAATATAATCATATATTAGTTTTCACATCAATATATTCTTCCACCATAAACCCTATCATAACTTAATATTCTTTAGTATTGGATTCATTCAATCTATTTGAGTCCTTTCCTTCTATAAGATATATTTTCCTTTTACTCCAAATATGTTGTAATTCTACCACTTTGGTTTCTATTAGTTTTATTCCTATCCCTTTCACTCCCATTGGTTTCTTTTTTTGAACACTAGCTTTACATAGATTGTTAGTTTCTTCCCCCAAGTGGTTGTGAGGAAAAGTTTTATAATTATAAAATCCTAATTTTCTTCTAATCTAAGAGAAAATCATTCCATTAGTATTACAAAAATTTACCACTCCTACTATTCCAAGTATCTCCCTCATGAGATGATTCACAATGATATGTGTACATGACAAGAGGAAATTCAATATTTTTGAACCTTTAGGGGGGTTCAAGATAGCCAAATTATAGAAGGAATTGTGATTCCAAATATTTGTTTTATAATATTCTTGCCCATGTTTCAAGTTGGGCTTTGAGTAGAGATTCAAAACCAATTTGGCTCCTAAATGTTGATGTTTGTATAACCTAAATTTATAGTCCTCCACCCCATATGCTTTTGGTTTGCATCTGAAATCCTATTCTTTTAGTGGTATATTATTCTCTTCTAAAGTATCTTGCTAAGAAAGGTTTCTAAAGTTATGATTAAACATGCAACATTCTTTTGAAGGGACCTTAAGGCAAGACATCAAATAAATTATAATGACAAAATGACTAATTTTAACATGAGAATCCTTCTAACATAAGACAACCATCTTCCTTTCCATGATCTAGGAATATTCTTTAACAATTCTTCCATTAGGGGATCCAAAAGATGTTTTGAGAGACACCCACTAAAGAGGGGTATACAAAGATATTTTCTTGGAAGTTTTCTTTATTTGGACACAATTTCTTAAATTTCCTTCTATAATTTTGGGTCTATAATTTTTTTATTTTTTATTTATTTGATAATATTCGCCTCCTACCTTGAATCCATCATACAATTGTGCATTAATTTTTAAATAATTTTTTTCTCTTTTCTTCTAGATACTCCAAAGAGAAATGTATCATCTAAAAATTATTGATATGAGAGGAAGTTAACATCCTCGGTGAGTGTAATTCCTTCATGGTATCCTTTGTTATAGGATACTTGAATTGATCTTCCCATAGAGTATTCTATTTTTATTAATATTAAAGGATAAATTGGGTCTCCTTAACATAGTCACCTTGAAGCCTAAAAAAATATTGATTGCTCCCATTGCTAGAAATGAATCTAAATATCTACTCTAGTTAATGCTTGAAAAAGCCAAATAATTCCATCACATTCATCAAGAACCTTGATTCCAAACTATCATATACCTTCTTAATATGAATTTTTAAAACATTTTGTTCCTTTCAATGTTATTTACCAACTGAACTGGCTCTCAAGCTATTAACACCTCATCTAAGGTGGAGAAACCAAGAAAAAAACTAAATTTTCATTCTAAAATAATGTATAATAAGATAAATTTTAGTTTTTTTCCTACTACCTTGGAGAAAATTATATAGATTGTTGCAAAAAGACATTGGTCAATAATCATCAATAGTTGTAGTCAACTCATTCTTTGAAAAAAAAGATATGAATGCATTTTTTCTTTCAATGAAGCCAAATTTTTCCTTAGTTCCTTTATAGCTAACACACATATTTATGAACTAAATTCCAATATTTATAAGGTAATTGGATGCAAATAAATTTAGATGAAAAATATTATCCATATGCAGCTCCATAGTTACAAGTACTACATCTTCCTCCTTAAAGGAACTCATAAAGAAATTATTGTAGCCCTCATTATTTAGTTTGGTGCTTATGAAAATGGGGTACATTACCTTACCAGTTCCTAGCTAACTCTTATTTACTCTTAGTTTACTTAGGTCAAATTTAGGTCATTTACATTTTGTGTATCATGTAATATGATTATGGAACTTGTCATGATATTATGTTGTCCTATCTCTCACCTTGCTTATATATATGCAACATTCTTCTTATGAATTTATTATGCTATTATTTGGTATACGCTATATAATATGTTAGCTTGTTTACTTGAGTCTCTTGTGTGAATTTTATATGGTATAAGAGCTTTAGATCTACAACCTCTTCTCAAATTTTGTGTTTTTTTGATGTTTTTTAGTTGCATCCTAGTGCAAAGGAGACCTCACTTCATTGAGTTTCAAAAACCTAAAAAACTATAAATAGATGTATAGATTGATATCTTTTGGAAATATTTATTTTTTCCTTTTTTGATTGTTTGATTAGAATTACTATCACAAAAATCTATATATCTATGTGGATCTATATAGCCATGTAGAACATCCTTATAAAAAAGAGATATAATCATTACATTTCACATAATATTACAATTCATATATGCCAATATATTCAAGGTATGAATCAAATTTGAATTTTTAAAATTAAAAAAATATTGCATAGGGTATGGGAGATAATTTTAGGTTAACATCACTACAAATAGTTCTAGCCCCTAGTCACCTAGTAGGATAAATGCCATTACAAAGGTACTCCATTTCTAGTGATGATGCCATTGAAATGGTGTGACCTATTTCCAATGGTAGAGTTCCTCTCTTCCATTGCCACTTCTACCTATTGACCAGTAACCCCAATTATCAATCTCTACTTGGAATGAATTTGCATAGATTAAGCATCCTTGAGCTCTTCAAACCAATATTTGGGAGATACATTGAGATGTTAATACTCACCCATTCCCAAATAATTAACTGATAGGATTTACCTCTGGGATCCCCAGTGCATAATATGCCTGAAAACATGTCTCACACCTGAAATAGGTCTCTCATGCTTGTAAACTGCAAAGTAGTTAAGATTTTTAGTCGCCAATTTTTTTTCACGGGAGATTTGATATTTGATATTTAGTATGCAATCTTCCACCAAATACTAATAGATTTGAAATCATATCATATTTTCTTATGCAATCTTCCACCAAATCTAATAACTATAAAATCATATCAGATTTTCTTATCAATGTGGTTCCATAAATGACTCCCATTGGCCTCGCTATTCATCCATAAATGGAGTGAGTTGGGAAGGAGAAAACTGGAGTGCGGGACAAAGGTGACTCTTGTGATTGGGTTGTGTTCTCTTGAAGCGCAACCGGATTCTGGTTCTGGATGAGGCAACTACCTCTATTGACTCTGCAACGGATGCCATCCTTCAAAAAGTCATTAGATGGGAATTTCAAAGCTGCACAGTGGTATCAGCTGTCCATAGGGTACCCACTGTTATTGATAGTGATATGGTTCTGGCTATCTCAGATGGTATGTTCAATATTTTGGAGTTTGCAGAATTAATTAGGTACTCAACAAATGAAGTCTGAGCAAATTTAAAAACATATCATTCAAATCTGCTTACAACTAGTTTAGTGTTCTTGATTTTTGGTTCGGGACTGGCACAAAGAGCTTCTTAACTGCTTTAGGTTAAGCATTTATCAATGGCGTACATCTCAGAATTTCAGAAAATAGAAAATGAGAGGGGCGTTATCCAGCCAACTTCTAGAACTTAGAAAACAAAAAATAATAAGCAATTTTTACAATGTTTGCTTTCATTTGTTCACCAATTTCTTTTGTCACTGGAATAGATAACCTTATCACTTACTTGCCATTTTCTAAATTAAAATTATCAGTTTAAAATTGCAGAGAAAAAGAAGTTTAATTAGCTCATAGGCTTTATCCATGTCCACAATTCATCTACAAACCTGTCGCATGACTGTAAATAGCTTTTTGCCATCGTCCAACTATCTTGAGGTTACCTAAAACAAATTTTGGCTTGCATTTATTATTTGTGCAAGAAAATCGTACGTCATACTTCCGTATTTTGGTAGCCCTAAGACCCAGATATTTGTAGATCCACTTTTTGTTTAGTGTTAATAGATTGAAGCAGCAACTGTAGGGAGTTTGGTTTTGGTTCGTCTCATTTGCAAAAAAGTCTGTTGTGATAGGGTTTCAAAAAATACTCCTGCAAACTTTCCCATTTTCTCTCAAAGACATCATTGACAACACACACAATTTACACAGAATCTTGAGGTAAGTCATTTGCCATGGTTTCAATGAGTTTTATTTTTTAGGAATTTGTACACGACCGAAGCATTTTTTTTGTTTTATTTCATTCTAAAAAAATTCTGTTGTTATCTACCCTGGTCTGGAACAACAAATTTAACTATGGAAACTGTGTTTGAAATTTAAACTTTTTGATTCCATAAATAAATAAGACATAATCTTCTGTAGCTCATGATTGACCAAATCCATCTTTTTGTGCGGATATATTAAGGGAGTTGTCTATTGGAGCCTTCATCAATAGAAAAGCTAGATAGATAAAAAAAAACCAAAAGAGGTCGTATAGGCCAGAAGCTAACATATTGAAACTTGGCCTCACCTAGGTGAATTATGCCCCAACCACGAGCATTGAGCACCAAATATACAAAAAAAATTAAAAAAACCTACCAACCTCAGTCCTCAAGAATCAAAGAAAAGAAAGCAAGGAGATCCACCAAACCTAAACTGGTCTAGTGAATCCCATTCACTAACAGCCCTTCCCTATCACAGTTGCCACCACTTTCCATTTAGAGGAGTTAGGATAGACTATTCAATCCTCTAGATGATGGAAAGTGACCCCATGGATGATTTACATGCCCTTAGCAGACCTGTTCAAAATGCCATTCATCAGAGAAGGAAGAGAAAAAGAACTGCTAACCTCAAGATGGCCTCTAGAATTGTCAAGCTGTAAATGATTAACCACCATCCTAAGGTCGAAGCCAAAATCTTGAACCTCCTATAATTTATGATAAACAAACAATAATTCTTTACTCAACATGCTAAAGTTGCCCATTAAAGTAGGTTGCTTACCCTGGGATGTAAAAATAGGAGTTGAAATCCCATCTCCATTGTAGAAGATGACGAAAAAGAGGCTCTATAGGATGGAGTTCAGAAAACATGCATCAACTAATTACTCCTTGGTAGATGTTTAATGTTGGAAAATATTGATTAGTAATAATGTTAAGATCTAATTATAACAGATCAAAAAATTCCCATGATTGGAAATCTTTTTATTAGAGACTAAACAGAAAATGCAGTCAAACAATTAAGCCTCGTGCAATAGTAAACTAAAATCCATATGGAGACCTTATCAAAGAAATATTTTATTATTTGAGAAATTTTATGGAATCAAAAGCCAACCTGAGCAAAATATTGCATACTTCTCAAAAAGATCACCATTTTAAGAGCATTTAGGCTTAAAGAGACAACAAGATGGATTGTAAATCTTACTGTAAGGTATGTGTGGATTTCTTTGTAAGTAAATCATGACTAGACCATGTGGGAGGAAAAATCCCAATAAGTTCAGATAATTTACTTGGATTTAAATTTTTATCATAAGAATTGTACCCAAAATATTCACCCCAAAGAAGGATTTTGAAAATCCAAGCGATGGAAATGGAGGCGGAGCAAGATCTGAGAAGTCTCAAGTGGATTAGGCATTGGTATTGAGTAAGAAGCAAGGTGAGGATAATCAGGATGATGTGGACTCTGGAAACAAAATCCTAGTGGAACCAGGTGGAAAGGATATTCCAACGGTTAATCCTATGGGTTCCCCTGCCGGTAAAATAAAATAAAATCCAAAGATGCAGTGGGGACCACTGGCAGCATTGGAGGTAATCGCAAACCCTGGACTTCTCTATTTGGGGTAAAACCAAAAGAAAAGTCATCTTTCCCTCTGGTGCAAAATATCTCTTTCCTGAAAAAAGGTAAGTTTGCAATTTCTATGCCAGATCTGTTAATTGATCATAATATTGCTTTAATGGAAAGAACCCTGGTTGGGAAATTTATGGGCCCTAGACCAAATATTGAAGTGGTCAGGGAGTTTTAAAAAAAAAATGGAGAACTAATGGAAAATTCTGAGTAGCAACACTTCCAAAGGGTCTTTTTGTGTTTGAGTTTACTTGCGGAGAGGATATCTTGGCTGTTAGAAGTGGGGGTCCTTGGGTTATAGGGAAATCTTCCCTGGCTCTAAAGAAGTGGTCCTCTAATCTGGACCTTTTAGACCCTATTTTTGAGAATGTCCCAGTTTGGGTCAGACTTCCAGACCTTCCCCTAGAATACTGGAATGAGGATGTCTTTTATGGTATTGCGAGTTCTTTTGGTGAGCTCCTTTCTATTGATTCTATGACAGCTGCAAGAAAGAGGTTGGTATTTGCAAGAATATGTGTAGGGGTCTCTCAGAATGCTGACTTTCCCTCATCGATTGAGATTCAGTCAAAACTGGGTTCCTGGTTGCAAGACATAGAGTTTGAAACCATCCCGCTTGCTTGTTTCAAATGTAGAAAATTTGGGCACTGGGCTAAGAAATTCCCTTTAAATGCCACCAAAGAGAAAGAGAAACTTGTTGGTTCTTTGAAATTTGTATGGTGAAAGAAATCAGGAGATTTCCTTGAAAATAAAGAGTCTGATGTTCAAAGTACTTCTAATGAGGCTGAAGTGGTTATGGAAAATAATGGTGAGGCCCAACTAGAACCCCAGCATAAGGATCTTGAGAATACCTTACCTATTAAGGAAAAAGAATCTAGTGAGGATTAGACTACTGGGGAAGAAAAACCGAATCAAGAAGCTTACCCCTTTTCCCAAGAGCTAACCCCAGTTGAGAAAAATGATGGGATGCCAGGCTTGGAGGATATTCCTATTCAGGGGATTTCCTTGGAGCTGAACATCCCTCTCCGACTCCCTTCTTCTGAAGGTCTTTTTCCTTTGGGTGTAGATCACTTTATGGATCCTAACTCCTTGGAACTTGTTAAGGATTCCCTCGATAATCTAGACCATTCTACTAAACTTTCTAGCAACTATTCAACCTTTCATTTGAATGGTATCATGGAGACATTACCTTGGGAACAAAGGCTCCTTACTGATAAGGAATGGGAATCTAGTAAAGAGACAGATAGCCAAGAAGAGACTGATAAAGAAGAGATCTTATCAAAGAAAAAGAAAAATAAAAACAAACAATGGAAGAATCCAAGTGGTATTTCTACCAGATCAAAAGCAAAGGCTGACTGTGGAGCAACAAAGAACTCTTAGGGGAAAAAATCTATTAAATGGATAAGAGAGCATAACAATTTTCAGGATATTGCGGATGGGTCTCAAAAAACCATCCTAGAGTGCCTCAACTCCCCTAGTAATTCATGAAGATCATGTCCTAGAATATCAGGGGACTTAATATTCCCCATAAGTAGGATGTTCTACACAATTTTGTTAGAGATCACAAGCTTGATATTCTTCTTATTCAGGAGACAAAAATGTCAAAGGAAAAAGTAGAAAATTTGAAACTATTTCATCATTGTAGTACCCATGGAAACAACTCGAATGGCGCTTCAGGAGGTATTGCTACTTTCTGGAATAGTCACATAATCAAAGGGGATATGATTTTGGAAGGTACGAACCATATTGCTACTAGATTCACACATATTAGGGATAATTTTAGTTGGATCCAATTAAACATCTATGCCCCCAATGGAAAAGGTCTTAGAAAATCCTTTTGGATGGAGCTGGCTGCCTTTAGGAGGATTTTTGATAGAGAATCTTGGGTTGTTATGGGTGACTTTAATATGCCCTTAATGAATGAAGAAAAAATTGGAGGTCCCAGATCAATGCGGAGAGCAAAGAGGATCTTCAAATTTTCATTGACAACCAGGGGCTGATTGATCTGGATTTACATGGAGCTTCCTATACCTAGTCAAATCACAGAAATGGGATGGATCTTATACAGGTTAGATTAGATAGATCTTTAGTTTCTAATCATTGGTTTTTTGATTATTACTACTACCTTAAAGCTCTATCTAGGATTGGAGTTGATTACTTCCCTATTAGTTTTGTTGCGGATCCTATAAAAAAGAAGAAAAATATCCCTTTCAGAGTTGAAAAAATGTGGCTTTCTCATCCTACTTTTAAAGAGGAAATTAGGAAATGGTGGAATATAAGTATCTCTGACACAACTATGTTTAGAATAGCTAAAAAATTAAGGGAAGTTAAATGTAACTTGACAAAATGGAAAAAAGAGTCCTTTGGGAACATCTTCAGGATCAAATTTGGTCTTCAGATGGATCTGGGGGAGATTCAATATAAAATCTAGAAGGAGGGATATTTGAATGATACAAAGGAAAGAGAGAATGAGCTACTCATTAAGATGCATGACATTATCAGAAAGGAGGAGGAGTTATGGAGGCAAAGATCTAGAGCTTTATGGTTATCTGCAGGTGACAAAAATACCAGGTACTTTCATCTATCGGCCTCAAAACACAGAGCTGTCAACAGAATATCTCAAATTGAAGTGAATGGTACTAGGTATGAGGAGGAGGAGGATATGAGAAAGCATGCTATTTTATTCTTTAAAAATCTTCTTTCCAAGAACGATGAAAATAACCAAAATGATCAAGATCACTTAATAGAGGCTATACCTAAAGTGATCAATCAAGAAAATAACTCTATGATGTCTACTATTCCTACCAATGAGAAAGTCAAGAAGGTTGTTTTCTCCTTTGATGGGAGTAAAGCTCTGGGTCTGGATGGGTTCCCTTTGTATTTCTTCCAATGGTCCTGGGAGATTGTTGGAGACGATGTGGTGAATACTGTGAAAGAATTTTTTGGATCCAAAAGTCTCCTAAAAGAATTGAATGCCACTTTCCTGGTTCTAATCCCTAAGAAGCTTGGAGTGATGAACTTTGAGGCCTTCAAACCCATAAGCCTCTGCAACTCAATCTATAAAATCATCTCGAAGGTTCTGACTTCAAGATTCTTAATTCTATTGCCTACTTTGATTTCACCTCAACAAAATGGATTCATCCCTAGTAGACAAATCATGGACTCTATTGTTACTGTGCATGATAATATCCATTCCTTGGTTTAATCTAAGACCGAAGACTTTTTGTTAAAGCTTGATATCTCAAAAGCCTATGACAGAGTTGACTGGATTTTCTTATTTAAAATTTTAAAGGCTTTGGGTTTTACAATGAGGTTCTTCAAATGGTGGAATAGCTTGTGTCTACTGCTTCTATTTTTGTTATGGTGAATGGATCCATTATGACATTCTTCCAAAGTTCTAGAGTTCTAAGACAAGGTGATCCTATTTCTCCTATTTTATTCACTATCATGGCTGAAAGTCTTGGTAGAAATCTGAAAAAGTTGACCATGTTTGATTCGTTGTTGTTGTAGATTTCATTAGTTGGCCTTGTTTGTGGTAATTTGTGCATTGGTATGTTGTTTTTGGATTGAGAGGATGGATGATTTGAGTACTTTATTAGTTATTTCATGGGAATTATAGCCTATGGTTTGATCATGATGTCATAATAGCTTTTTACATTCATTGGTTAGACACTTTTAGTGTGATATTTTTGACAGTGATGACTTGGCAATTTTGGATTAGTTTGTGATGTTTTGTTGGTGTTTGTATGCATCTTATTTGCATGGAGATCTTGGTTTACTTGTATGTTGCTGACAATGCAGTTGAGTGTGTGTAGACCTGTATGATCTTCATGGAGAGGACGGTAGTCATGATGCCATCTATAGCTTGTATCATGATTCAGTGGGAGTTGTTGGCAGTGACATGGAAGCATCATTGGTGATGGTTATCTTCATGTGATTGGAGATATGATTTCTTGATTTAGAGTGTATCTGTTATGATTTCATGATATACTCTTGATTCTAGATTAGAGTTTAGCATGGTATATGTGTTCTATTGATACCAGGATGTTTGCATTGGTGCATGCGATCTCCTAGGAGGAGATGGTTAGATCATGTTGTCATGATAGGTTCTTGATTTTTTGTTTAGAGCTTTGACATTGATTGTGGTAGTTCTCTTTGTATTGGGTACATTGATAATTTTCTTGATCACTTCATGATGGTGCTATGTTGAATTTTGAGTTTGGCATGGCTTGATTGGCTATAGGTGCTCGTGGATACTTAGAGATTTAGGTGATGGTTGGAGTTCTCTTGTGATTAGAGACATTGATTGAGACAATTACTCTTTGGAGGTTTCAACAGCAAGATCGAGGAGCTTTCACATGGGTATGGATGTGAGTTCATGATGGACCAATAGAAGAGAGTGTTCTTGGAGTGCTTCATGACGGCTTGGTTATCATGGAGGAGAATTCTCATTCCCCACTCTTGGTCTACTTGGTAGTTTATTATTTGAGAGGTGTTTTCCCATTATATCTTTCAAATGTGTTATGTTTTGTGCTTTTATTTCTCATGGGATTGAGTTGATTCATGGTGATTGATTATGGATACTCATTTGAGGATTGGTTTAGCGTGAGTTTATATTCTTTATCTTTCATAGATATGGATCTAGAGCTATGGGTAGTTAGTTCTAGAGGATTAATTTTGAGGGATGTTTTGGTATGGTTATCTCCTTATGCTTTTGAGTTTATGATATTATTCCTTGATAAGGATTGTTAGGAGATGGTTTATGAGCTGATTTCTAGTTTTGGGGATGGTTAATTTGAGTTTTATCTTCTTGATTAGAGAGGCTTACATCCATGTTGGCATTATTACATTGATTCATATGTTGTACTTGATGTATGAGATTGGGTGTTATGGATGTTGTTGAGGCTTTTCTTTTGGGGTTGTTAGGAGATCATACTTGACATAGCATTACACTTTTGAGGTGTTGGTAGAAGGAAATCATGGTTTATAGGTTTACTCTCTTCATGGTTCCTTCCTAGATGTTCATGTTTGGGAGGATGGTAGCAACATGTTGTGCGAGATGGTGGTCATTTTGTTCTTATTACAAGTATCTTGATGGATCATGAGAGAATGTTGGAGATTCATGTGGTTTCATTTATGACTATGATGTTGTATTTCATGTTTTGATCCCTTATTCAATGATACAACAAGTGGGAAAATGTTGGGATATGGTGTTGTACACCATTGTATAAAATAATTTATTATATTGTTGTAATTAAATAATTATTTAGTTGTGATGCACCTTGGTGGTGTGGTTAATTACACTAGGTAATATTTGGGGACCACTTGATGTTGTATTGTAACATTGTATTATTATTTAATGTTTGAGAGACATGTGAAAATAATTTAATATTGGGGAAGTATTAAATAAAGTGAAGTCTTAGTACACAATATTAATTAAGGATTTAGTGGTTTTGTGGTACGTGGTTTTACCTTACCACTAGTTGTATTTTGTGCGAGCTTGTGTCTATTAAAGCAAACACATGTGTACTAGTTTAGGTTGGGACTGAGTGGGTTGGATGTCATTATTGAGTCTTCTTGAAGAGTGCATATATGAAGCATGGCATTGGATGTGTGGATTCATGCTTCAACACATGAGGATGCATTGGAGGGCTTGATGCTTCAGAGGTATTCATTGTAACTCTTGTATTGGTTTATTGCTAAATAATATGATGGAGTATGAGTGCTTTTAGAGGCTAGGTTTTTCCCTCTTGAGGGTTTTCCTAGGGTATATCTTGTGTTATCTTATGGCTTGTCTATTTTATCTATGCATTATGGGTACTTGTATGCATGTTTATCTCTAATGGGTTATGTAGTAAATGGATTAATGTTGTGGGTTGAATGTAATATTTCCTAATATATCATACTACACAACAATAAGAAGGAAAAATACTACACATACACATAAGAGGCAATGCAACGAGAGAAACATAACAATCAAACATAAAAATACACAATAAAAACACAAAGATAACATACAAAAACATAATACAAGACAATTATGAAAACATGACAAAACATGATGCAAACACTAAAGGGGGTATGACATCATGGAATAACAATATATATAGATAATTACTAGGATTCATACCCAAAATATAAATCATCTAGGATAGCAAAGTACGATATTTTCTAGGTGACTATGAATAAATAAAAATGCATCACAAGCTAGTGAAGTTTGGTATTCACTAAGTGATCTTGATAAGAAACAACACATACTAGTGAAGTCTGATATTAACTAGGTGAGTTTCTACAAAGGGGTAGCAAATGAAAGCATACAAGGACTAGTGAAGTGCAATATTCACTAGGTGAGTTCTTATGTCAACCATACTAAGAATTATACTTCAAATAATTTTGATAAGGTGCTACAAGATGACCAATATATCAAAAATGCATCACAAAGTTCCAATTTTTCAAAATGAAGTGAAGAACATAATGCAATGTATGCCCCCCCACCTTAAAGTAATTTCTAACACCAACCAAGGGTAGTTCCCTTTAAGGTAGAATAAAAATGATATTTGTAAAATGACAAAGCATGAGAGCTTATTGGGAAACCCTATGCCTAATGGTACGTTCCCAAAAGAGATAAATCATGGCAAGGGGTTTCCCCCAAAAACAAAGCCACATAACAACAATACAATAATAGAACATAAGGGATCCATTAATCTGGGGTTAGTATAAACAAGAGATAATATATAATATGATCATGCTCAAAACTAACATCATACCCCAAATACTTGGGGAACTAAAAACAAAAGGGAGGAATGACACATGAAGATAACATAAAAAGGTTAGGGTCAACAAGGAAGAGACATAAATCTCTTAACACCTTGCATCATTCCCAAAAGGAATCAAAAGAACAATATGACATGCACAACATAAAGAAGAGTGGAGATACAAATATAAGGAATGTTACAAAAAATTCATTTTATTTGTATACTTGTGCCAACAAGAACAAGGGTCATCCAAAGAAAACTAACAAACATGAATAAAAACCAACCAAAAAATTACAAGATCACATTACGCATAAGCAATAACACAAAGACAAAGGTATTACACATGCAAAATGATTTATAATATTTTTTTTGCACCCTAATTTCTTGCTCATCATAAATGGAGGGTATACAAATAACTAAAGGAAATATAGCAAGTGCAGTACAAGGAGAAGCACTAGGTTCACATGTGGTGGGTCATTCACCAAAGGAGGATCATCATGGTTGCCCCCATTGAGATTCATAGATTTTTCAAACACGAGATTTAGTTTATTATGCTCTTTTTCTTCCATCTTATCTTCTACTTCATTATCTATGCATCACAATAGGTTGCATATTAGTGCTATCAACATTATTATGAGCACTATCATTTGTATGAGCCTCTTTTATTCTTTGTATTGGTTGGGATAGGTAAGGTTTGACTTCATGGTTTGATGAGGGAGGTTGGGTGGAGTAAGGCAATGAGGAGGATGGATGGATAAGTGATATCTCATTGGAATTGGTTTGCATGGATGAAGGATCAATGGGTAAAGGTTTCTTAGCTTCAACAAGATAGTGAACCATAGCATGATGTCTTCTTTTTGTAGTACCCCTCCAATTGCTACTATGTGTATCCGTTTGTTTTTGTTTGATTGCTAGTTGTTAAACTTTGTGGATGATACACTAGACATTGAGATCATTTGATTATGTTTGTGTGATGTAATTATGGTAGACATGTGTGTGACATGGTTCATGTTGTTATGAGTTTTAATGTGATTATCATGATGTGATTTATGATTATGATGTAATGATGCTTGTCAATCCTGGTGAAGAAGACAGTGTAACACTACTCACTTGTGAGTACCCTGTTACGCTGCGATTCTTCTTCACGGTGTGTTTTCCAATATGTGATAATATGTTTAACATGTGATGTTTTATGCAGATACAGGTACTGGGTATCGGCTCCACCTGCTTGTCAGGTCTGAGCATACCCTAATCCAATTAAATCATGTTGATTTGGAGATAGTGTCTGGTCCTTGTTTAACCATCATTCTTCATTGAATGAGTATCCTATTGTCGCCCGTTGTCATTTGTTGTTTTGTCTTGTGTTAATTTTTTCAGTGTTATTTTATTTGGAAATTAATTACTGTGTAATTTAGTTAAATAGCTAATTTGTTGATATATTGATTAAATGCAAATATGTTTAAATTTTAGAATAAACGTTTATGTTATGTTTATTTTTTAATTTATTAATTTAAATTAAGCAAGTCATTTGATTAAAAGAAAATGTGAAAATTGTGAAAAGTTATTTCTTTAAAATTAATTAATGAGTTACTTGTACAAATATAATTTAAGTGAAAAGCAAGTATTTTAAAAGAGTTGATTTTGAAAAGTTAAAATATCTGAAATATGACCTGAAGGAAAATATCTTTGATATTTAATGTTTTTAACTACATGAGAAATTTGAGGAATGCATGTTTACAAACAGTAAGTTGTGACTTGAGATAAGGAATGACATTAATAAGCCTTTAGGAGTTGCATTTTGATACACGACATTTCTCGGGAAGAATTTTCACGGCAGCAGCAGGGAGAAAATCTTTGCACAAAAAATCTTCAGAAAAAGCTTTCAGATAGTAGTTTTGGAAGGAGACTGCATAACAATATTCAATTATAGAAATAAATTGGGAAAAAGGATTGTTTTCAGATTTCTTTTGCTAAGATCTGGTGAATTGAGTAGAATTCATAGGAACTTCAGACTCTGTTTCAGTTCAGCTTTTCAACTTAATTAGGTTTTCTTCTTTTGTTTGTAAAATCTTGAGTAAATTTTATGGAAAAGAATTTCTTTAACAAACCTGTAATCAATGCAATAAAGAAATAATTAGAACGAGATTCTAATTTTTAAGAGAAATGTAGCAATATAAAGACACATAAGAATCAAATGAAATATGGATATATCTATACTCTATTTCTATTTTTAATGAAATTGTTATTGCTTACTGTCTAGGAAACTGTTTATCTCTTATTGAGAATTCAATAGATCTAAAATTAAGCTCATAAGTAAAATTTCTTTAGCCACATCCTGAATTAGTATTATTGACTCGTCAATTGAAAAGTTAGATATTCATCCCTGCATTATTTGTAATTATCTATGCACAACCATTAAGGGAAAAAATTTTGGAGCAATTTATTGATTAAGAGATCAGGTACACCAATAGCTGCCAATCCACTGAATCTGCCATATTTGTTTGCATTTTGAATGTGCCTTTGAATCATGAAGGTCGCTGTGATATTTCCCAACTTCATTGTATATTGGCTAATGATATATGCCATGATTTTGGTCCATATACTTATCATACTTTATTCTTACCTTTGTTATCCCTATGCACGACCAGTCAACTCACTGTTTTCCTTACTTTGTTTCCATACAAGATCCTCTTTGGTAGTCAGTGTCGTTATCTTCTCTTGGGTTGCTCTCTGAACACAAATCG
Organism: Sequoia sempervirens; assembly: GCA_007258455.2. NCBI lineage: Eukaryota > Viridiplantae > Streptophyta > Pinopsida > Cupressales > Cupressaceae > Sequoia > Sequoia sempervirens. The sequence continues at coordinate 33,549 of VDFB02342133.1, forward strand.
AAGGATTGATTGGAAACATCTGACTATTTCATTTTATATTTCCACCTTAGGCTCTATTTCACTTCCACGTCTTCATCATTCTTGTTATATGACTTTGTATTATTGTTGTATCCCTTGAAACGTTGGTATCTTATTTAGTATTTCTTTTACCCTCATCGCGCATGGTTTGTATGATACCTTTTGTGCTTTAAGTCTACAATCATAATTGCTGTAGGATGCATGCCATAGCGGAACATTGAAAATTGTCTTGTGCTTATATGTGCGTCTGTGCATGCTCGCAAAAGTCTGAAGCTTATATTTATTATAATTAATTCTAATTTCAAACTTGAAAGTAAAATTTGTGTCTCTGGAAACCTTCACTGAATGGATTTGCATCACTATCAAAAGAGAAATATAAATAGAATAAAATTTTACATTAATTTTCCTTCTCATAAATCACATAATTGCCCCTCAGTTGATAATTCTCCTTCATTCGGCGTTGTGTGAGTTTCTATCTCCAGTTTAGTCAATGTTAGGTTGAGTAACTTTATTTATTGCTATTAAATTTCCCAAAAGTCTCATGTTGTGGTCATTATGGGTTGATATAACTGATTGCATCTGGTACTTTGCTCAATTGTTCTTGTCTAACACCTTGTCTTGCCACTAGCACATCTATGTTATCTCCACTCTTCACCTTCTACATTCAGTTATGCATGGTAATCATTGTTGCATTCTCTTGAACTTCATGCCTATACTTTAGATTGTTCCATTCGACATTACCAATATCCTCCACAAATATAGTATCATAGTTTTAAGTCGATAGAGGTGGTTCGCATCTCTCTGATCAATGTCATTTACAACAAGTTTGGTGACGCTAGAATCTTCTTGTTTTACTTTCGCCTTGAGTTATATTTTACCGAGTCTAAATTTAATTGGTCTCTATTTTTAATTATTGACCCACCACTTAATTGAGTATGCATGGCGTATATAATGCATACACCTAGTTGAGTATTTCTTACATAAGATAGTGAACCTCTTGATTGGCTGTACAATGCAATGATCTTATAATTTTGCTTTATACATAAAATTTTGTCATTTTCAACTTAATTTTGAATCAAAGGTGATAGAAGGTTAATTTTGTTAGTTAGATGAAGTCATATTTACTTTCAAATCGGGGGACTATTAGTTATTAATTCATGCAAGAGAGTGTGTGACTATACGCATGTCACTACCAGAACTTAATAAATATATACACGATTATACTGAATTTTGGTGTCTTAAGTAGTCTTCTTTATGAATAGAACTAAATAGTATTTTCTTTATAATTTACGTCATGCAATGATATATGAAGAAATTAAATTGTTTATTTTGTGCTTTTCTCCATAACAGTTGAACATTGTTAGAATTCGTTTCCTTATTTAAAGAAAAATTATACTTAGGATTTTGTGTTCAAGTGAATATGGTACTTATATTGTTATTTAACGAGATTAAATTTTAATTTAATGATTCTTGTGTAAGGAATCTTTTGTGTGATCAATTGTATGAAGTTAACAAAATGAAAGTTTGTTAAGAATTATGAAAATAAATAGTTAAGATATACGTAGATTAAGTTATTAAGCTATGATTGAAAATTATTGTAATTATAGTTTTCATTCGTTGTTAAAATTGTTATTTGAATTGTTTTAAAGATAAGGTGACTTTTTGTATGAAAATAAATGTCCTTGAGA
>VDFB02342135.1:0-48671 GCA_007258455.2 Sequoia sempervirens
CTCCCTTGGAAACACAAAAACAAAATGATGCCTTGTTGATAATGGTTGTTATTAACAAGGTTAGGATTAGGTGTACCCTTAAATTGATAATGGTTTTGAGGCTAAATGTTTGTAGTGTAAATTTTTTGGATAGAATCAGGGAAGATAAGACTAAAATTCAACCAGATAATTTGTCCACTCATGGTTTTGATAATGTGGGAAAACAACCGTTTGGTGTGATAATATTACCTGTTAAATTTGGTAAGGTTGTATTGCAAACTCCCATCCATAGCCTACCCCATGAACTTTCATACAATCTTCTTTTGGGTTGACCATGGATTCATGAAATGAAAGGAGAGCCCTCAATGCTTCATTGTCTCATAAAATACACTTACAACAATAGGGTTTACACGATAAAAGCTTATCCAAAATCTGAAAATTGTTTACAAACTGAAATAGGAATGAAGAATCCTCTTAGAACATTGACTCTAACTACAAAAGTGGAACCTTTACAAATTAAGGACAAAGATGAATGCCTTTTATCGGTGACAAATGTTTGGATGAGGATTTGGGTTCATTATATTTCACACCTACATTCATGGGAAAATACAAGATTATACCATCAAATTGGGAAAATAGAAATAAGTTTCATTGATATCAACACAATCTATCACTGAATCATCAAACACATCCAATTCCACAACTTCTAGGAAAGAGGAAAACACAAATTTCACATCCACTTATGATGAAGATGATTATGAAAAACCACCTTCTTCAAAAGAAATGGAAGTCAATTATGGAAGAGGGTATCAACTTTTGAAATAATTTGGCTATAATGGAAAAGGATGTGGTGTAAAAGAACAAGGCATTTTTGTTCCCATAGAGCTCAACATGCAAGAAACAACAATAGGTCTTTGCTATTGTCCTTCAAAAATAACAAAAAAATCATAAGGACCTTAACTTAATCATGACAAATAACATTAGTTGTTGCTCCTTGCCATCTGTTAGTTGTAGTATCACACCATACTCACCACCATGCATGGGGGTGTAAACCAAGGTTTATGCAATCATATTTCATCTTGTAAGGAGTAGCATATCATCCATCTTGGCTCATATTTGTCACTACACTTGGGAGGCAAGGGGTTAGGTAGCCTTTTCCTAGGTGCATTCCTTCTAGCAAAGGGATCCCTCTTTATCTCCTTAAAATGTTAGTGTAGCAAGCACACTAACATTTTAAGGAGGCATTTAGTCCCTTGCTCATTGTTTGCATAAAATTTGGTCTCTTTTTAGTGATGATAGCATACATCTCCTAGGAAGTGTGACCTTCTCAATGAAAGTGTGGCCTTCTCGATCTATGTTAGCATCTCCTTTGTGGTTATATTGGGCATGATGTCCTCTAAGTGTGTGAACTTTCTTGGCATATGAGGTTCCCCTTGGTGGTAATCTTATGGCTAGTATTCACTAAGGTTTGAGTCTTTTATTCCATGACTAGTCCTATCTTGGTGGTGATGCCATGTGTGATGCTCCCTAAGGTGTGACCTTTCATGTATTGAGCAAAGCGCCTTCGTTGTTTTTGTAAATCACCTTTTGCGATGGTGTTGTTACAACACCCCTTGAGCTTTTGGTCTTATCTTGTCATTTGTGTGCCTCCTTAGGCGGGTTTTTGCACCTTTTTAGGTGAGTTTGGCATTTTTTACTTTGTTCACGTGTTGAACTTAGTGGTGTGTTGGCATTTTTTCACTTTGTTCACATGCATTGAACTTAGTGTTGCATTGGCATAGCATCTTGATCATTTTGTAGAACCTTATCAAAGTTATCAAGGAGTATAAATCTTGGTATGGTTGTCAATGGGTGCACACCTAGTGAATAGCGGACTTCACTAGACCTAGTGTGTTTCTCATTTTGCTACATTGTCTTGGGGGCTCACCTAGTGAATATTGGACTTCACTAGCCCATGTTGCCTTTGGTTTGTGATTCACCTAGAAAATATCAAACTTTGCTATTGTGTGAGTCATGAATGCCTTAACATGGTCTTCGAGCATAACACAACTTGACAGTAGAGTTGTGTTTCATGAGTGTAGCATAATGCTACTTGCTAGCCTTATGGAACCCATCATATTGCATGGACACCTAGCATAATGCAACTTACTAGCCAGTAGATCCATGTGCCTCATGAGTGATGTGGCATAACTCAACTTGCTAGTCCTCATGGGAGCATTCCTTTAACTAACATTTATTTGATGGATGACATTTGGTATGAGACAATTTAAGACTAAGGTCTTTTTACCTTACCGACTTGAATCCTTTAGTACTAACCTTATGTTTTGTTGTGTCTTTTGTGTGTCTTCTTCGTGTTTGCATCGTGTTTTTGTTCATTTTGTTGTCATATATATGTTATATTGTGTTTTCATCATGTATTCTTCATGTTTTTGACATGTATGTTTGTGTATGTTGTCTTATTGCATTCCATACATGTGTGTATTCCTTTGTGCTCATGTTGGTTTTCCATGGGATATTGGATCCTAGGGGCTTGTGCACTTCCCCTAGATCCTTAGTCATCGTATCTCTTCAAAATTTGGACGATTGGACCTCTCTTGACATGGATTTTCTACTTTAGTGTGAGTTTGAGCATAAGTTCATACTCTCACTAAAGTGGGGGCTAAATGTAGCATCAAAAAATTGTCACTCTTGACAATTTCATGCTATGTTTTGCTCCCCCTAAATTATTGAACCTAATTGACCCTCTAATTTCCTAAATTATGTATTTTGAGGCCTATTTTTACCATTTTCTGACAAATTGCAAGCATAGAACAAATGTATTTATTTATTGTTTTTCCCTTGACACCTAAATCCCAAAAAAATAAGGGACTAGGATACCCTTGGGTGGCTTTGTCCCCCTATTTTGTCTAGCTCAAAATTTGAACATGTCGGTGTCAGCATTTTAACATTTGAAATTCAAGTTGCAAAGGTCAGCTATCAAGATCTAATTTTCAAGAAATTAGCATAATTGCATATAAATACCTAGTTATTGTACCATTTGAAATCTATCTAGTAACAAGTGAACATTAAGAGAGAATTCTTGTCAAGAGCAAGTCAAGAGCAGTATTTCAAAGATTTATTGCTACACTTCAAGATCAAAGCCTCATGTCAAATCCTATGTGAGTTCATGTGTGTTCATGTTATCATTGATTGTGAAGGCTAACCCTTATTGTAGGTCTCCAAACAATTCAAGCATTCAAGCAAGCAAAATCCAAGACCTTGAAGTGATGTGCATGACTTCAATCCTTCAAGGAATCCATTGAAAGGTGGTGAGTTGCAGCGCTTTGTTGATTCATCATTCCTTCCTATCATTTATCATTTCTATCATTTACATTGCCATTGTGGAAGTGAAAACACCAACACGAGGTTTGACTAAGGCAAGCCCCTAAATGGCACAACATTTCTTCTCTCCTTGAATGTGAAGATTTCAAGTTTGGAGAGGATTGAAGGAACTTTGAAGATCATTTGTCCATTCTTGCATTCAAAACCCTACACCTTGTCAACTCACAGAAACTCACCTACAGAATTATTCAACAGTGATCCGACAAATTTGCAAGCAAGAATCGGGAGCTCAGATCCAACATCAGAGGACTAAGAAAACAAATCCAGGGCACCCCTACAAGGATAGAGACACCCTTGGGCGACTATGTCCTCCTATAGTGACTGAATTCAAATTTATGACAGGTACACAACACTTTTCCCTTCCCAGATCTACCTACAAATCTCTATTACAATTTGTCAATTGTCGGGATCTTGCAATTCTCATATTAGGGCACATAGTCTAATTAGGTTAACTCAATTGCATCAATTCTAATTCATTTCCAAGATTCAAAAAGATGTAAATCCAGGTCTGATTGGATCACCTTCATGATTGAAAGTTGGTCTAATCACCTTGTTGATTTGCATCCTAATGTACCCTTGAAAAAGGAGCAAATTAGCCCTAGGTTTTATACATTAAACTTAGGGTTCCCTTTTTCTAAGAAATATTGTTCCATGTTTAAATAAAGATTTTAAAAAAATTCCTTTGGGAAGAATAATATGTATTTAATATCATTGATTATACATATAACCCGGGTCAACTCATTGCTTTTGGCACCCAAGACAAATGAAACCAGATTTAAACTATCTTGAGACGAGCACAAGTATAATCGCCCAAGATGACTAATATAAAAAGGCACCGAATTATTTCAAAAGGCAACAATGATATAAAATATGATTAAAGGCTAACAAAAGGTGTGATTCTATAAAGGCATTGATCCATTAAAAGATAGCATTTAAAAAAGATAAAATTCATTAAGGAAAGGCATTGAACGGTTTTAAAAGGAGGCATATATTCAAATAGACATACCCCTCATAAAAGACACATCCTTTGACATAATAAAATGTTATAATTAAAGGTTGAAAGGAAAATTGAAAACAACAACTTCAATTAATATTTTTTGAAATAAAAAGCAGATCAAAAAAGAATAAGAGCATAAATATGAAGAATAAATTAGATGTATAATGAAGATATTTGCATGGTGAAATAATGAATTATGCTAGTAAGATGTATTAATAATTTTTAGATTTAAGAAGGAAGATATGTAAATTTGAATCGGATTTGTGAGAATCATAAAAGATCTAGAACTTGAATCATATTTGTGAATATTGAAAAGATTTAGAGCTTTTAGACTTGTGAAGATTGTGAAAAGATTTAAAGGTTGATCAGATTTGTGTGAAGAAGAATATCATATCAGCACTTGAAGAACTGATAGGTTGGAGCCTATCAAATAAGAGGTTGTAGCCTCTTGCTAGCTTAGAGCTTAGTTTGTGAGGAAAGGTTGAAATTTATGTTGGGAGGTTGAAGCCTCCAACAGTTTGGAGTATATTTTTGTCAAGTAGAGAGATTGGAGTCTCTAGTAGGTTGGAGCCTACAAGAAAATGAAGTCATTTATATAGATAAGCAAAATCGTGTCGTGGTTTTTCTCCTAAAAGGGTTTCCACGTAAATGTCTCATTGTGCACTTAATTGCTAAATCTTGCATATGTGTATCTGATGTAATTATTTAATTTTGAAAAATTAAAAGATTGCTAAATATTAACGATCAAAAAAAAAAATTGCTAGATATTAATTCACCCCCTCCCCCTCAGTATCACAGTGTGCTCAACACATCCCATGTTTCTTCTTTGATTGTTATTGTGTGTATCAATTGGGCTACAATTGTGTTTCATTCTAATTCATTTTGTCGGGTTGTTTGGTTTGTCCAATATCTTATGGTACTTCCTCTGTCTACCTTCTAGCTACTCTATTGTACAAAGGTTTGGGCCCTTTCAATCCTACTTTTATCACTATTAAAAACAAGTGCAAGTTCATGAAAAACCAAAAATATTATACATACTAGTTTGAAGGCCAACCACCACCATTCATTACTCACTCTTACCATAGATTTACCTTAAATCTATGCAACCAATTCTCAACCAAATAGCTAATTGTTAAATACGATTCTCTCTTAAACCAAAACACCTTTAATGTTTCATCTATCACAATGCATTCATATTCATTGTTCCTTCTATTCTCCTTGTCAACATGTAGTCTTGCTTCTTACTAGATGCTTCTTGATGGTTAAATTCCTTGTCAATTCCTATATTGATACCTAGAATGTTTATTAAGATTTCTTCTCTTAGTCTTTTCTATTAACACTTAGTTTTTCTTTCAATTTGTTTGATTATCTTTAGCATTTTTAGCAACAAGATAGTCAAAGTTGTAGGAAGTTAATGGTGACTCCTCAACACCCAAGATCGATTAAGACCAAAACCACTTCCACAAGAGAGAATGGCAAGAAAGCTTGCTTCACAATGCAAGATTGATTAATGGTTGAATAGCTATTGCTTGCTATAAGCTTGAATACCAATGTACATGAGATGCCTTGCTTATGTATGAAAGGTTGAAATGTAGTAGTGAACATGATGTTGACAAATGTCATGATCTTATGACATGAGACAACCAACAACCTAATCACTTAGGAAATGATGCATCCTAACTAGATAAGATAAGTTCTAGATAAGCCAACTAAGATTCTAGAAATAATCTTTTATCCTAAGTAAACTTAACCATGTGAATATGTCCCCTAATTACCTAGTGAATGAATAAGCTAGGTACAAGACAGTATTCACGCAACACCCTTAAGTGAAACTTAGGGAGAAGATTATTATGCACACTATGCAAAGACTATGACCATGGGTCGCGGCTACTAGGCCATGTTAGGTACCCATTTACAATGCAAATGATGCAATCTCTCACAAGCGGAGAAAAGGAGAAAACCCAATGGGACAAAACTCCTCTCCAAAAGAGAGAAAAAAAACAAGACAACATGATGTATGGAGGACTCAATGATACCCCCCAAGGACAACATGCATCATGTATATACAATCAAATACCCCCCCATAAGAGGGAAGTAGAGAGATGAGATATCCACCCCATAATGTAAGATCACCTGCAAACATGGTTAAAGTATGAAGACAAAACAAAATCCAATGCCTACAAACAATGTTTCTCCCCTTGGGAAGAAGATACACCAAGTACAAATGCAGGAATGATTCCCATTCTAGATAGGAAGTGGTAGGAAGAGGAATCCAAATGTAGGAAGATTGTGTCTCTGAAATTTGCTCATGTGTTGCCAATTTATTGGATGATGAAGATGATGCCACAATCCAATCAGGTACATGCCCAATCACAACAAACTGTGACAAACCAGGAACCAATGGAAACTGATCTTGAACAAGCTCCAAATAAAAACATGAAGTGACAATAGTTGATCCATGACTATCATCAAATAAGAGAGATAAACCCTCAAATTGGTCCTCCAAGTCTGAAATGTGAGACTCCACAAACAAAGAAGCAATGTCTATCAAATAAGAATCCCAATCAGGAAGACTATCAGATACATGTTGCAATGAACCACTGGTAGTACTCAATGATTCAACATAAGATGAAGAATCAGGAACCTCTGAAGCATCTGCAATCTCCTCCAAGGGATCACAAGCATGGGTTATCAACTCTGAAGAATGAAGAAGCACATGTGAGTTGGAAAGAGGACCTTCAAGAGATGGAGAAGAATCATGATCTTCATGCACCTCTCTAATGTGATTCCAAAGAGCATGAGGACATTGGAAGTGAATAAGTGTCTCCAAAAAGTCATCATCTACATTTTAAAAAATAACTCTAAAGACAGCAGCCCTGAAGCCTTTCCAAATGCAATACTCATCAGCTGTGCTAGGACAAGAAACTTTATCAAACAAATAGGACAATAGATTCCTCTCACCAAGATGAGTGAGTATTAAATTACTCCATTGCCTATAGTTCCCTTTCTCCAAAGTAATTAAGTCATCCATTTACAAAGATATGAGCACTAAAAGCCAAAAATAGAGATCTATCTTCAACCTGAAAAATATGGCACAAAACTAAAAAATCTCTCCAAAATATCTGCACCACTAAAGTTGACTCTTCCGACTCCCATGATATCTCGTTTTCTAGAAAATGGTTTCGTGTCTGCAAAAGTTATGAGAAAATGAAAAAAAGCCTATAAATAGGCAACACATGAGCAGATTTCAAAGACACAATCTTCCTACATTTGGATTCCTCTTCCTACCACTTCCTATCCAGAATGGGAATCATTCCTGCATTTGTACTTGGTGTATCTTCTTCCCAAGGGGAGAAATATTTTTTGTAGGCATTGGATTTTGTTTTGTCTTCAGACTTTAACCATGTTTGCAGGTGATCATACATTATGGGGGGGATATCTCATCTCTCTACTTCCCTCTTATGGGGGGGTCATTTATTGTATATACATGATGCATGTTGTCCTTGGGGGGTATCATTGAGTCCTCCATACATCATGTTTGTTTTGTTTTGTTTTCTCTCTTTTTGGAAGGAGTTTTGTCCAATTTCTCACTACTTTAATGAAAACCCATCATTACGATATAAAGAGTACCTAACTTATCTTTAATGCCGAGGAGCTATAGTCATAATCTTTACATGAATATAATAATCTTCTCCCTAAGTTACATAGAAGTATTAACAATGAGTGAAGCAATGCTTGTACTAACTTGTTCATTCACTAATATTACAGAATAAAATTCCTTCTAAGTCTTAGTTAGCCGACATACCTCTGCTTAGAATCTATCAAATGATAGGTGATTGATTGTCTCATAATCATAGAGATATCAATTCTAGGTGATTAGGTTGTTGGTTGTCTCATATCATGAAACATCTATCTCTCAGCCTTGCCCATTTAAGCAAGGCATCTCATAATACATTGGTAACACCTGACCTTGCTTAAATGGGCAAGGTTGAGGAGATGCAGGATAAGCCATGACATGAGACAACCAACAACACTATCTAGAATGATATCTAACTAGATAAGATAAGTTCTAGATAAACCAACTAAGACTTCTAGAGAGGAATCACTATCTAAATAAACTTAACCATGAATATGTCCCCTAATTACCTGAGTGAATAAGCTAGGTACAAGAAAAGAATATTCACACCAACAAAAGCCTCCTTGTCAATTCCTATTGTGTGATTCAACACCATAACAAGTAAAATTATGGTAACATCACATAATCACAACAAAAGTTATGGACAAAAGAAACAAATGTAGAACAACAATGGAACATTTAATAAAGTTGGAAAGAAATTCATGAAATGGAACTCAACAACTAATAAGCCTTGCCAAAAGAAATACCCAACCAAAGACTGTGCATGCAATCTACCCCAACAATTTCCTTGCACAAATCTTAATGCCAAATCCCTTTCATAATTTTCCAAGCTTCAACCACTAAATTCCCAATCCCTTCTTCAGAAAGAAGAAATCCTTAAATAAAAAATCTTGGTGATGCTTGACATGCAACAAATTGAACATATTACGAGAAATCTAACAAGTGTCCATGAGCTAAAGAAAACTAGCATTCCAAGAAAAAACAAATGAAACTCCAAGAATGTCCTTTCAATTCCTAAAACTGACCCCCTATATGTAATTTATATGGGAATCCCCCTATGTAATGCATACATAATCTTAGATCAACTTTGAAGGTTTAACCTCTAGGTGTACGATTCATCCTTAAAGAATTGAGACTAAAACTCATACGGTTCAAAGACTGTAGTGCAAAGAAGACACATGGCACAAACAAGCGCGAATGATAGAAATCAGCTCAAAAGTTTAGGGACTATCATATATAAGTCCTACAAGCATGGTAATGCCACAAAATGCATAGGTCATGGAGGCTTGCACGGTAGCACAATAGATGCATAAGCAACAAGCATGTATTGAGACTTGTGCATAATGCATCCAACATGCTGCACTCAAGGTGTATGGTACAATGTTTTGCACTAGCTTGCATAGGAACCACAAATCCAAAGGTGTCTAGAGTTGCACATGTCCAACACTTATCTAAAACAAACATAATATAAGTCAAAAATATGCACACGCACACACAACAAACACAAAGCACACAAGAGAGAAAACAAGTGCACACAACTAAACAATAAAACATGCCAAGAAAACAAAATGTGCAAGAAGCAAAAACATTTTGGGTTATGCAAGATTTTTTTTTGGGTTATGCAAGATTGTTTGACCCCTAAGGTAGTCCTATATCATTGTGATACCTAGAGTGTTGATTAAGATTTCATGCTCTTATTTCTTTCCATTGGCACTAAGTTATTTTCTCAACATGTTTGATTATCTCACTAAGATGGTAATTTCATGGTCAACTTCACTTCTTCATTCTTAGCTTTCAAACACTTAAACATACACCTTCAAACGTTGTTAACTTATAGCCTCAGGAAAATGAACGTGTGTTTTGAAGGTATTGCTTATAATAGTTAAAATTGAAACAACCACCAATATATAGCTAGAGGAACATAACCCAATCTAACACCTCAGGCAACCATTCCCATTTTGTCAATACTACGGTATATATTTTTTTTATGTTAAATGACCCGTAAATAACAGTGGTAATGAAAGACCATAATCCTAGGTCAAAACTTCAAAGCAGTTGTTCACAAACAAAAATGAAGAGAATGAAACCTTTAAAGATAAATTTGTATTATGTGCTTGGTGTAATGCTCTAAATGGAGGGAAGTCCTGTGTAGGTACAAAACACGTGCCTTGAGTCCCATCAAATTATACAATTTTTCTTTTAAAGATAAATTTGCGAATTCCTCCTTGTTATTGCATACCACTCAAAGTGTTCAAGGGGAAACTTTGAAGATATTAAGCAACGCAATCTGAAGAAGCCGGTCTTGATTTTTGGATAACAAGTCATACATGTCATGAAACACAACTTTATTGACCTTGGTAATGTCTGACCTCCAATGTGACAATCTTAGACAATCACAATGAAAGAAAGAAACAAATATTACATTAGCCACTGGAACGCCACGCATGGATTCCAGGCTAAAAATGTCTAGGCAGAAAACCCTTCCAAGATCTGCTCATGGATGGCTAGAAACTTAAGATAGATAGGAGAATGGACCTGTTGTGACTTATTTTACACATCGCCCCATTGCAAATGGGGACCCTCACTGGTTTGCTCTTAGGGTTTAGCTTTGAGTAGCAATTTCATAATCTCTGGTGTCTGGAAATTTCATGTCAAAGTCTGGAGTCATCACCCGAGCCAAGTTGGGAATTTGGGCCTGAAACTGAAACGTGAATGTCATAGAAGTGCTTAGAAGACCCGGTAGACGAGGATCGCCTGTGCTTTCGCTCAATTCTGACACTTCCTATTTTTTAGGGATTCTGCTTTTTTGCTTTTTCGTTTTTGGCATTTCTGGACCAATCTGGAATTTACTATTTTTAGAAAGTTGCTTTTTGCTTTTTTCTATTTTTAGTAAGTTTCTATTTTTAGAAAGTGCTAGGTCTCACTGGCAGTGGAGTCGAAAGTTTCCACTTTTGGAATTGAAAAGCAAGCAAAAATCAAGCAGAAGTCTTAAAAAATCGAAAAAATCATGAGAAAAGCAAAAGAAAAGCATGCAAAAGCTTGAAAATCAATTGAAAAATTAGCCTTCAAGAGAGAAAATCATCAAAAATCGAAAGTAAAAGCAAAAGAAAAGTGCATGCAAAAGCTGGAAAATCAATTGAAAAATTCGCACCTTCAAGAGAGAAAATCATCAAAAATAAAGTAAAAGCAAAGAAAATCATGGTGAAATTCGCCTAAGGCTGGAGAGAGGTGCGCCCATGAGGAAATCTAGTTGAATCTTTGAAAAATCCATTTGAAAATCCAGTTAAATCTTGAAAAAATCTAGCTAAAATTTGTCCATTTGAGAAGTCTTGTTAAAAAATCTGCCCAGTATAAGGAAATCCAGTTGGATAATTCGAAATTCCAGTTGGAGAAATGATAAAATTGGCTAAGGCAAGTAAAAAAATTCGAATTGGACTTCAAGAATTCCAAGATAAAGGAAATCCAGTTGGATGATTAAAAATTCCAGTTAGAAGTCGAATTTCCAAGAAGGGAATCGAAATTTTTTCTAAGGCAAGAGTTACCTTGGTAAGAGGAAAAACAAAAATCCAGTTGAAAAGTGGATTAGTCCACTTAGAAGTCGAATTTTCTAAAAGGCAAAAGAGAGATAAATAACTTAAGTTTTTATTTAAAAATAAAGACTTAGTTAGCAAGCAAGAAGGGACGCCTTGGAAAAGTCAAAGAAAAGAAGATAAGATCGCTTTTTTGCATTTTAAAACAAAGCACCCAATCAGAGAAGAGGTCAACCCAGGCAAATAAGGAAACTTTTTATTATAAAAGAAGTGCTTGTGAATTTATTTTTCATTATTTACAGGTTAAGTTTTTTCACAGGCAAACTTCTCTCAGCCAAAGGCGTCCTTCTTCTTATTTTCTTCTTGAGCTGCAAGTTACATTAATTCTAGAGCATAAGGTTGGACATTTTCTTCTATTTTCAGATTTCTCAATCAACTGCAGAGTCATAACTGGCGAATTTGAAGAAGAAAAAAAAGATTTCTTGGATTTGCACAAAAACTTCAGTTTTCCACTTTAAAAGTCCAGTAAATTGTTTTAGAAAATTCTTTGAATGTTCTTTTAAAATGATAAAGGCTGGAAAATTTTATTTTATTGAGATTTATTCTCCAACTAGCCTAGGCAGTCGAAGTCTAGAATTTTTTAATTAATTTATTTAAATACTCTCCAGCCATAAAATCGCCTTTTTTACAAATTTGTTAAAATATTCTAACTCCGAGCTTCGTACAAGCACAATGTCTACTTCAAAGAACGTAGGAGGTGGAGTTAGAAAGATCCAGGTAAAGGAAGTTCTCAAGGAGTTCTATCCAAAATCCCAACTGTCGTCAAAATGGAAGAAAGTAGCAGATACCAACTTTGAGCAGTTCAATGCGATTCAACACAAGAAAAGGATGTTTGGTACTCAGCATGAAATGCCTACACCCATTGCAACTAACATCGTTAAGTGCAGACTTCACCAGGCAGCAGGATTTCCGCCTGCAGTTCAGTGCAGTGAGCTGATGGTTGAGTGCGCCAAGAGATACAATCCACAAACAAGATCCATTAAAGCATCTAACGGGATCACTTTGGCATACTTTACAAAAGATTCAGTCAGAGAAGTGTTTGGTATTCCTCGTTGCCAGAAAATGTTGGACAGGACCCGAGAAGAATCCCAAACCATGTTTGATCAAGCCAAAGAGTCTTGTATGGACATAGTCAATTCCAATTGGATCAAAGAACCAAAAAGGCATTGCTCTAAGTTGCCAAAGAGATTAATTTGCACAGATTTTAAACCAGAATACAGTGACATGATTCATATGCTGAACAGGATTATGGGTACTTCTCAAGGAGCTTTCTTCGAAGTATGGATGTTTTCATATGTGGAAGAGGTCGTATTAGGAGTGGAAGCAATAAATTGGGAAAAATTGATAAGTGATAACATTGATTTCCAGTTGACAAACTTGGAGAACAAGACCTTCTATATGAGTTCCTACGTAGTTTATATCTTGGCACGGTTTACTAAGTATAGAGGACTAATTTGCAAAAGGGAAGTTGGACTTCGAAATAGCCAATTCAAAGCATATGAGTGTTAACCCACAGTTACAGTTGCATTATAAAGACAATTATAAGATAACTAATGACACTTTCCTCATGTATATCACCCGATTGCTTCAAGGAGGAATTCAGAAAAGGTTGTCTAAATAGGCTATGGTATTGCTTGATAAATTCGGATCTTGGTTCATCCAATTTCCGACTTTTACATACATAAGAGTTCATGGATTCCCAGATGCCCCGTATCAACTCCCTCGGTATCCAACGGACAAGATTATTATGCTTGAAGTTGCAAGGCAGTTGGCACACGTGGATTCCATTCAGGGGAAGAAGAACAAACAAGGAGTGGATTTTCCTGTTACAATTGGGAAAATGCTAGAAGTCTGCCCCTCATTACAATCAACCAAGACAGCAAAGTTAGAGTTACAGTTTTATAAGTTTTCCACTTATAAACCAAGGTCTGATTACGATCCGTATTTGAGGGTTCACGGGAAGAAGTCCCTTAATGTTATGCAGATTGAAGATTATTGTTCTAACCTGGTGGACGAATATGGAGTCAAGAAGAAGTTGTGGTCTAGAATTCCAGTAGACCTTGTGAAAAAGTGTGACTTATTCCCCGTCCTTGACCAGATAAAGGACAATGGAGACTATGTGCATCCTCAATTTGAACAAGAAAAGAACAAGCCTATCTTGTTGCCTAACTGGACACATCCTGAGTTGACTGATTTGGATGTATTGATGAAGGATATTGCAGCATACTCAAAGGAATGGGTAGATAGTCAGATCAGCAAATTGAGAAAAGAAGGAATTTCCCTTACCTATGCCACGCTGAGCAATGGAGAAAGTCAAGGGGAAGCAGTTGGAGAAGGTCCTGACGAATTCCCATGTGCAAGCAAGAGGAAAGCAATGATCGAAGACCTTCAAACAAAGGAAAAGGAAGCAGCTAGCAAAGAATTGGAGAGTAAGAAGCAAAAGGTGAGTGAAATTCCATCATCTTCAAGTACTTTATCTATCAGAGTAGTAGAAGAAGTGTCCATTGTTGGGATTGAACCAAACCATGAACAAGAGGTTGAATTTCAAGAGTTGGAACCACTGGATTTTGTCCAAGAGCAAACCTTCACTGAGTGTTTGGAAGGAGATGATACTCTGATGATTGAAGGCATGGGAGATACTGAGATCCTTGAAAACAATGAGGAGCTGGGAGATGAAATAATTTCTGCCTTAAAGGAGTGTGAAGATGATGTTCAATTGGAAGATGGGATGGAATTATCCACTATCCCAGCTTGGTTATCTGAGAGTTTGATGAAGAAGTCTAAACCACTAGATGAAGTTCAACCAGTTGAGAGCATGCAAGACTTCTTAGAAAGGATTGGCAAAGCTAAAATGCCAAGGAAGCCTAAAAAGTATTCTCAGATTACCAAGAATGATGCAGGATCCAGGATCTTACAAGTTGCAGTCCCAAAAGTTGACAAGCCTAGGGATCAGATCACTCCTATGGACTATGATGTTACAACGTTGGACATTGGACCAACCACGATAGAACAGGATTTCCATGAGTTAGCAGACACTTCCAAGGCCATCAAGGAGAAGTTCGACAAAACAGAGGAGAAGAAGGAAAGGCTAGAATTAGAAAATTTAAGGCTAATGGAGTTCATTCAGCAGCTAACAGCCCCTTTGTGCCAAGAAAGTGAAGCTTTTATTCTGCCATCATCTCTTCCTCCGGAATCCGTTGATACTCTTGAAGCTATGAGGATCACAAGCCAAGCAACTAAGAGTTGGATCAACAATATCTCAAAACAGATGGAGCAATTCTTGGAGAAATGTGCTCAGACTTATGACAGATCTGCCTTGCTTATGACTGAAGTTGGCCAGATTGAAGACAATTGGGAAGACTTCCAGTACGTAAATGACAAAGTAATACCTCGTTTGAAGGTTTTAAAGGAAGTTTCCCTACAAATATTAATCCAAGAAGGTGTTATTGAGGAAGGAGCCTCGTATGATTTCAGCAGGTGGTATCATTCCTTGTTGGCTAAAAGGAAGATATATGATGGAATGAAGGAAGAATGTGCTGTTATACGGAGTGCAATTGAAAAAATTCAGTTTAAAATCCTCACTTCTCTTGAAGGATTAACAGGGCAGGAGCATCATGATGCAAATGGCTTGGATTTAGAAGGATTGAAGAGGAATGTAATGAATATTTACTTCAAAGAAGTGCAGATTGTTACAGAAAATCAGCTTGATGATATGTCTTCCCTTTTGACCTTTATGGATAGCTTTCAAAAGCAGGAAGATAGATGGGAAAGTACTTTTACTCAATGCCTTGAAACCTTGGACATAATGGGAGTGCAACTGGATTCTATGCCGAGCATATCAATGGAGGAGCTGGATTTTGTGTTAGCGAAATTTCTTGCATTTGCAGCTAGGGAGCAGTCCAAGGGGAATTGCATTTTGGATTCCCACTTGCTCGAGTAATTTGCAAGGTGTCATTATTTGCCACACTCCAAGTGGCTCGTCCTACTTTTGCCATGTGTCCATGGAGTTGGTTATGCTTTTAGGGTTAGGGTTTCTTGGAATAATCTGGGCCATTGATCTCAAATCAATCTGGGCTGCTGCTTTGTAATTGGGGTGCCTATATAAACCCCACTCATTTCATTCATTAGGAGAGACTTATGAAATTGTTGCTACTAGTGCTATTCAAATAATGATTTGACTCAGAGTTGAGCATTTGTTATTTTGAGAGCTTGCATGGTTTCATAATTTCTTCAATAAAGTAAATTAGTTTCAACATTTTTTTAGATGAATGAAAGATTGATAGTGTTGGAAATAGTGAAATTAGTTCATACCTTTTTCAATTGAATGATTTTCAATTTGATGTGCAAGGTTAGTCTGAACTTTGAAACTGTTTAACTGGAATTCTATTACCTATATACATTGTTCGAATTGATGGTGGTATTGTGTAATAGGACATCACTCGTAAATCCATTGAAGATTGCATCATCTTTGTCTAGTTGTAGTCATTGTGCCTGGCAAAACAAAGATTGGTTTAAATTTCACTACTCAACATTTGTCTCTTAAGTTCATAGGAGTAGTTTGGCATAAATCTAGTTTCTAAACCCTCATCCCTTTTCCTTTAATTTTATCTCAAAATCGAAAATTCTAAAAATACAAGAGCATTCAACGTCAAATCAATCTAAATTCCTACTTTTGAATAGTTCATTACCCAAGGTCCCTTTGTGAAATCAGCATATCACATCATCCATTGAGCTTGTCCATCCCCAAACTTATGAAACATTGGAATTACCGTATGATCTTTTAGCAATCTTAGCATACGAGGTAGTTTTTCAAGAGAGGATGGAGCATCTTTGGACTCTTTATTCTAAAGTGCTTGGTGAGTCATAAAACACGCATCAACAGGACCCAGGACTAATTGCAGACTTTACATGTGGCTATCACCACAAAAAATAACAAATATGCCCAGGCCCTCAAATATACTTTATAATTTCTTTCTGACAAATACTTCAAATGATTTTCCCCCAATAATACTTAGGAAATGAATACAGAAAATGAGAACTCAAGCAAGACAATGGAAGTAAATCAGATGACAAGTTTTCCCTGTCACCAAGGAACGTAGAATACAGGGGCAAGGACATCATACAGGACTATATGATTAAGGGTGCAGCTACATTACATTGAAATACAATTATCAGCATTGAAATAGTTGCCATGAGATGTGTCTACTGATACAACAATACGGTAACTGTCCATGAAGGCAAGTTTCCTGGTGACTGTTTTCTTGAAAGCTAAACTTTCAATGCCCTGACTGGATTTGTCAATGACAATCCTTTCTCTTTTAAGAATTCAAAACTAAAATTCTTCATCCACAGCATTTTTGAATCTCTTCCGTCCATGATAGACCGATCATGCTCAAACTTGAAGAAGGGGAGCCGTTTTGAAGTTTCACTTCTAACATGAATATCTATAGCTCCATCTACTTTTGTAGAGATGACTGACAATACACCTTCTGTAAAGGCCAAACAAGCAACAAAGAAATTCTTAACAAACTAAATGGCTAATAAACATGTCAAGCACATTGAAAAGCTAACATTCTTTAGTATACAAGAAAATCAATTAGGTTTACGTGCATGATCCAAGGTTACTACCTGGTATTACATTTGGAGGCAGTACTTCATTTGGAGGTGCAGTAAACATGCTACTTGTCCGTGGAGTTAATGACTGCAGAATTCTTCTTGCATTTTCATTGGCCTCTTTTTGTGCTTTCTCACGTATGTGATTTCTCGCTCTTCTAGATCTTTTACCTATTTTTGTATGTCTAGCAGTAGGTAATGCCAGACCAAAGTGGAGATGTGCCCTTGTTCCAGATCCAGTCATAATAGAGTCATTAAAGGGACTAGTCCGTAGACAAAACCTCTTTTTTTGTGCAGCAAACTTCAAAGCAGATACAATCAGAAACAAATTAAGAGGAAGAATGCTACCAAAGCTCTGTGCAAAATATGGATACTTTGACTCATTGAAACCCTTCACCTGACCTACTTTTCTACTTTCATTAGACTGTTTATGGTTGTGGCTGCACCATATAACTACTGAATCTGCAGGGCATTCTTTTGGTTGAACTTCTATGAAAGATTTTGAAATATCCAAAGCTTCTGGGTTAATGGACTTCAAAAAGTCATTATGTGACTTAATCGCCTGCGAACTATCAATCACAGGAGTAAATTCAGTAGGGAAACTTCTTATTTCATTTTTAACTGGTGTTTGATTAGACAAGCCATCAACTGTGCCACATAATGTATTATTTGACAGAATATTCAACTGAGCTTTCCTTTCGAGGTCAGTTAACCATGGGATTTCAGTGACATCAGCCAAAATCTTACATATTTGTATGGCTGGCTTATATCTCATAATTTTACATCTTGTTCCCCTATGATTGACAATAGATTGCTCCAAAGGTACAGGTGAAAGCGAATGCGCCATCAAGTCACATGTTTTTACTTGTGAAGATGCCCTGGCCAATAGAAAACCCTCCAGACCAATGATTGGCATTATACCCACTCTGCAGCAAAAAATGTATAGTTAAAACTTGCAGATTTTTCTACCAGAAGCTTGCTATTTCATCATAATGAGTGTGGAATGTCATGCCTTAAAATAAAAATGTATAGTTAAAACTTAACATGATAGAAATGAGAAAGTTATGGTTAAGAATATTGAACAGGAAAAGAATTGGCTAAACAAAGACACCTATTCCTTGCACTGAAAATGCATCTGGCCTGCATAACAGAATATCAGTCAAAATCTAAGCATAATATTGCAAGATAATGAAGCCTAAAACCAGAAAGATGTTTGAGGACTCAGCATGATCACATTTCAATTATTTGTCAGCATATTTATATTTCCTGTATTTGGATTGATTGTGTTGTAGCTTCGTTATGGAGTAAATCACCATTATTCAAGGACCTTAAGGACTATGTTGCCAAGATTTGTAGTTGCGATAGCCTAGAAGACAGATAAAGTAAAAGCGATTCGTAAAGTGTACAAAAAATATGTGATTATTAAAACCACCACGGTGAGCAAGAAAAAATTATTCCGGTCAAAATTGCAGAAACTGAAACTGCAGATAAAGACAAATCTTCTTTTATCAGCTTTTGGAACACCTTCATACACATTATATGGGGGATTGTGGAAGTTGTAATGCTTGAAGTACATGTTTTAGACTTGCAGTGGAAACTAGTGTAAATGGGCAACGACCATCATCCCTGTTTCTGTAACCATACACACATCTTCTGGTGGCTTTTATATATAGCAGGACAAGGGCATATCCCTATCCACATACCAGGAGACTTTAGCTATGGGGATGACATTTCAAAACAGGGTAAAGGATTACATAAATAAGGGTAGAATATATTTTCATGTACCAACTACCCTGATTTGAACTGCTGTCCTCATACCCCAGGTCTCCTGGTAACTAGGCTCGCACCCAATAAGGAAGCATGTCAAAACAAAGTTGTAGAAAAATCCTAGTCATAATAACCAGAGCCAGAAAAAGACATGAACTAATTAGAAACTCCAGAATGAACACTATGAGTGAGTAAATCAATAGCTAGCTTTGATTTTGTGGAGGCCACTTTCTGATCCTTTGGGAGGTCATAATTCCTAAGTGACGAGGATCATATTTATTCAGTAACAGTTGAGTTGAGTTCTCAGAGTAATCAGTGTTTATTCAAGTTTCTATATGTTATATGGGTTGGTCGTATGGTAATTGACGCAATTGAAAACTCATATTGAAGCAAGTCCCTGACTGATGGATCAAATCAAGGAGAGGGAGAAAATATCTTTATGGTAAAATATGTGCAATGTCCCAAGTCAAAACAATAATGCAAATCCAATTCTTAACCTTCCAAAAACACTTATTATTTGAATAACACCACCACCAGCCCTAGCATTCACTCAGATCTTAGACAACTCAGATTAAAATTACTAATTAGTAATTATGCATCAGCAATGTCATTACATTTCAAACAGCAAATGACAAAAATAACTCCCAATCTTCTTCTTCTTCTAATGAACAGCAAATAACAGGTGTAATTCTGATCTCTTTCTTATTACAATATTGGTTGCATTATATTCAAACAGTTCCACAATATCAATAACTACAACAGCAATTCATACCAACAGCAATGGCAAATCAGATCGATACAATGCAGCTGGAATCTGCATCCTATAAAGCTCAAATATGAACTTTGTATGAGACGTCCTCCAAAATCACTAGGGTTTTTGTCCTAGGATTCCCACACTCGAACACAAATGCTCAAAACAAATTCTGAAAGGAATTTGATTAAGTGTAGATCATGATCCGGATGAAAACATTCGATATCCTGCACAAACAGAACAAGTTGGCTGCCATGTACACCCACAACTTCAATTTTGAGCAGTCCTCATGGTCAGGAAAGATTACACTTTGAAAGTGATGGTGCCAAAAACAGACTACTGGAAACAATATGACACATGCTAGGAAGTTAGAAGGGGAATGGAAACATAGGAAGAAATATCAGGGATTGGGGGTTAGCCATATCACAAGACTCAAACTATAGGATGAGGCGTCGAGGGTTGAGCAATGAGCATGCCAGTAAGGTCAAGTTTGGAAATCCAACAAATACAACAGCAAGGTGGGCGACAGGCAGTAGGCATAACAGGATGGATAAGTCTGAAATTCCAACAAGAAGAAGGGAAGAGCGGATTTGGAAGAGAAGGCATCCTAAGGAAGGGAAAATACACAGCAAATAAAAACAGGGAAGACACAAGTACAGACCTAATACATACAGACTTAGATTGACTGGATATGAGACATGACAAATGTTCTAAGGGTCATGTGAAAAATAAATTTACAATGAAATGTGTCAAATAGAGAATGTGCATGAATGAAAAAGGAAGTTTTTGGGATGGTAACAGAGAAAGTATATGTGCAGTAATTAGTAATGTCATACACAAGAGAATCTAATCACTGGACATATCAGCTGTCTTCGACCTTGTTCTCTTGAAGATGCATTTTTATAGCCTCGTCTCTTAGTTTCTTAAGCCTATATAATCCGAACCCTTCAGTTATGAGACACTTATTTAGGGTTAAATCAAATTAAGAGAGCATGCAGAACACTCCTGGTAGCTTGACATTAAGAACAAATATATCTGAAGTGTATGTTTTGATGCAAAAAGATTGTATTCCCTCTTTCCTGAAAAAATGAATCTTATATTACATCAGAAAACATGATGATTATATCAGTTTTGGATAAATGTCAGAAAAGCTAGCATCTGAGTATGTGCCACATTGATTCAACATCTTTACAAAAACATAAAATCTTGGCTTTGACAAGTAAAGCCAAATCCTGACTGAAAACTTTCATCTTCTATTTACAGAAACATTTATATGCATTATTCCATTTTTTTCTACAGAATTCAATAGAAGAAAAAGTTTATCCTTTGTATCAATGTTAGAAATTGAAAAAATTACCCTTCACAAAACCAGCAAGGCATATTTGATGCATGTCCTCCTGCAGTAATCATGAGACCCGACCCTTTACATCTGGGGCATTTTGAGTGCTTTTCATTTTTTCCTTGAAAAACAGTTATGAAACTGCTTAAAAACTTGTCCACTGCTTTGCACTGGTTGACAGAAAATACGAAAAATTGAAGAAACAAATCTCAGAACCAACCAAAAAAATAATGAACTGAATCCTTTATTACTCATAAAACCATCTACCTAGGATTCTAAAAATGTGTACCTGTGATGGCATATTTCTAAGAGAATTATAAAAATTGGTGTGAAGAACGAACTTTAAAGCCAACAACCATCATGGAAGCTTTCAAAAAACATATTTAACATACAACAAACATATATCCTAAAAATTAGTTTACCTTCTGTTCAATAAACTCCATTTACTGTGAACACATGTACAAAAATACATGTAGCAGCTACTTAAGACTGATACACTCAATATTCAACCTCTTTCAATGTATGATGAGATATGTGCACAACAGTTTCCAGCCCCTGCCATGGAAGTAAATTCATGTCAATTGGCATGGTTTAACAAAGCATCCACACTGCAACATTAAATACAAGATGCTGAAGCTTTGTGTCTGTAGAGCAATCTTCCTCTAGAAGAAACAGCAATAATAACTCAGATAAAAGAGACACATGCATAAGCATGACATGATAAGCAATTTAGCATATGATTATTAAATACTTTGAATCATAAACCAACCATAGGTTAAAGGACATGCTATCAAGCCTAAATACATTAAGTTGGGAGCAAAAAGAGAAACAATTCACCAAACAAATTTAGAATGCTCCATGATGCTTCTTTCAGCATCTGTCTAAAAATATGAGATAATCCAGGATTACAAAGTTTTCTACAAAAAATGATGGAAAGGATCCAGAACTATGCTAGAATACATTAACTAGAAAATTAGGAACATTAACCTTTTTAAATAATACAATATGCACATTAGAGAAAACATAAATTAGAGACACAATTAAAGTGTAACTGTTTTGATAAAGGATGAACCCAAATAGTTGTAACATGCCTTTGGATGTGGACAGAAAATGCATAATTCACATGCCATATTTCTAAATTTCATTTTGATAGTGAGGATATAGTATATGTTGCTTGCTTTACTCAGTTCTGCATAAATAGCAGTTTACTTTTGTTCTTTATATCAGCCCAAGCAACCTTAAGTATATATTATAAAAGGGAAACACAATTATTTCGCTTATTAAAAGTAAAACAGGTATTTCAAAAATCTCATAGGTTTGTGTAAGATCTTGAAGATTGGCCTCAAAATATCCTCCAATATTCATATCTTAATTTAGAGGCATTTCTCACAATATTTATACCAACATCAGTCCTTGATCAGGCAGAGATTAAGCAGAGGCTGAAGGATCTTTTGATTACAAGCACTTCCACTGTTAACTGTATGTTTGAGGAATATAACAACCATGGTAATAATCTTAAAACCAAAAAACTATGAAAGTGGATGATCTCCAGTGACTATAGGTCCATATACATATAGTGGATTCACTACTACATTCCACATCCAAAGAGAAGTGACAAGTACTAAAGAGCTAGTCTAACCTAATTTTTCAAAGTAACTAACAATTTGGGAACAGATTTATCTCATTCAGTTGTTACTTCCATTGATATTCCACATATAATATTATTAGTAGTGTTGTAGCTCAGGGAACCAGGCCCACCAAGAAACCTCTGACCAAATAAATTCTCCCTCCTCTCAATCCAGACAGTAGTGTCATTCAATGTTTGTTCTTCAACACCAAGCCCAATCATGCACAAAATAAGAGTAAAAAGAAAATAAATATGGTATCTTCAATATGGTTCAAATTCTTGAGATGAGCACTAGTGAGGACTAATGTGAAGCATACATAGTCTTATGATGACAACTCAAGTCAATGCCCACTAAAGCCAAAAATGAGACAACACCTCTAATCAATAACTGAAACAATGAGTAGCGAGTTGAATACACAACTTAAGCAAATATTAACTCGAACATGCTCCATTAATGTTTCTGCAGTTAGGAGTAAGATCAAAATAAAAAGGAAACAAAAAAATATGGGAGAACCAAAAAAAGCTAGTGAGGCTGTGAAGGAGGGTGTGATAGGGAGAGCGACAAACTACGAATCAACGAAGGAGAAAGGTCAGGATGGTGGGAACTAGGAGCTGAGACAAGAGAGAAAGCAATGTCATGACATGCAAGAGATAATCAGGGGCCAGCAGTTGGTGACGTCATCGATCAAGGGAGGAAATAACAAGGAAAGATGGAGCGAAGAAATAGATAGGATAATACCCTTTGATGCATTTAGAGAGAAAATAAACAAGGGCTGGTCAGCATACAAAAATTCCAATTGATACCTGGACTTGGAAAATCATAGACCTCAATGGGTGATGGATAACGGAGAATGGGTGGATAAATGTCATCCCTATTACCAACAATAGGAGCAGGAGGCCATGAATCATAGGCGTAGGAGGAACAATGCCTGGTTAGGTCAAGGACCCCCATGGGTAAGACCTAATAGATATATGCAAGGAAGGAATCTAGAATACAATACAGGAAGGAGGAGGAATGATTCAAAACCAAGAGGGTGGTTCAGGGAAAAGGAAGGAGTAAAAAGAGATCTGAACAGTAATTGGCATCGAACGGACCCGATCAAAACCCTCCCACCCAAAGATGCAGCACAGAAAGCCAATGAGCGTAGGGGATCGACAATTAAAGGTAATTTCACACCTATCTCCATGCCAATTTTTAATACAAACAACAAAGTAGTTAACATTACGCATGAAAAATTAAGAAATACTGGATTACTGGCAAAATGGGGGGGAGTAGGTCAGAAAAGCTAGGATGCTATGAATGA
This sequence comes from Sequoia sempervirens, assembly GCA_007258455.2. Classification (NCBI taxonomy): domain Eukaryota; kingdom Viridiplantae; phylum Streptophyta; class Pinopsida; order Cupressales; family Cupressaceae; genus Sequoia; species Sequoia sempervirens. Next base: position 23,986 of record VDFB02342135.1, read on the forward strand.
ATGGAGTAAGGACATTTGGGGGGAAGAGGTTTCAGTAGACACCATGGGATTTAATTGGTTTTTGATTAAGTTTCGTAGCCAAGAAAAAAAGAATAAGGCTTCTGAATCTGGACCCTATTTCTTAGAAGGAAACCAAATCCACCTAGTAAATTGGAAGCCAAATTTTGACCCAAGGAAAGAAGGGGTGGGGGAAAGTGTTGTTTGGATCAGGCTTTATAACCTTCCATCGGAATATTGGTCTGAAAAAACATTAGAAGGAATTGGCAATCTACTTGGGAAATTCCATAGTCTTGACAACACTCGGACGGATAGTAAGAAAGGGCCCTATTTCTAGATTTGTGTGAAAATTACTCAGGAGGTGGAGATGCCTGGAGTGATCAAGCTCCTATCTGACACAGGCCTGTGGTATCAAAAGGTGTGCAGGGAGGAAAATCTGTATGAATGCCTTAACTCTAAAGTGTCCGAGCAAGATAAGGTAGCCAGCCTAGAAAAATGGGAAATCAACAGCATATGTACTCCGATACAAAAAATAAAATTGGACAAAAGTAGAAAAGAAATAATGACCGGAATAGCTTCGGTTTTTAGTGAAAAAGAATTAGTGGATTCAATGTATTTAGATCAGATGGTGAATGAGCCTGGGTGGAAAACAATCCTGAATATAAGCCAAGAGCTAAACCAACCAACTTGGGGGTTAATACAGGATAATTGTGGACCCAGCTCGGAATTAGGATCCCAGGGGGAAGAGCAACCACATCTCACTGACATTAATCAGGAAAATAGTATAGAAACAACAAAGAAACCAGTGCCGTGGGAGTTGGAAGGCGAAAATTATTTAGGCAATAAGAAGTCCCCAGAGGTCGAAGGAGAGGATAATCTGGAAATAGGGAGTATGAACTCAGAATCAGACGGTGATGATAGCTTTGAAGAATATCAAGAAGGGATAATGGCAGAAAGGGGTATTGAGCAAACACCTCTGACAAGAAAAACTCCACGAATTAAAACAAACAGTCAAAAAGGCTGGAAGCCAAATAAGGAGAAACTAAAAATGGTAGGGACTGCCAAGGGACAAACAAAACTTGGACAAACAATCCTTAGAAATGGGAAGGGGCTCCCCCTTCCTGGAGAGCCATGAAGGTCCTAAGCTGGAACACTAGGGGCTTATACGCCCCTAGCAAATGGCGCCACTTCAGGCGTCAGAAAGACAGCGATAAGCCAGACATTCTAATTATACAGGAAACAAAATGGAGTAAGGAAGAACAGGAAAGGAAATTGAAGTGGTGGAAAGGTTGGGAAGGAATGTGTAGAGAAGCAATTGGGGCGTCAGGGGGACTTGGGGTATTCTGGAACCCTAATTCCGTAAGCTACAAATTACTGGTGGACAAACAGAATTGGACGGTGGTCTCAGTCCGCCATTACCAGAATGATGAAGAATTCAACTTGATCAATGTATATGGCCCGATGGCTCCAGCAAAAAAAAGGACTCTATGGGCAGAAATCTCCACTTTCCTAAACCAGACAAGAGAAGTAAAGGCGATAATTGGGGGGGATTTCAATGCTACCCTAAACAACTCAGAGAAGCGGGGGGGGGATACAAACCCTACAAGATCACAATTAGACTTTCAGGATTTTGTTGATCAAAATATGTTGAGAGAGATAAACACTAAGAATGGAATTTTTACTTGGACCAACAGAAGAGCGGGTTTATCTAGGATAGCAGAAAAATTGGATAGGTTCTTAATAATGGGGGAATGGAATCAAATGTTGGAGGCTTCAATTCTTCCATGGAGTGGATCGGACCACTTTCCAATTCAATTGACCCTTGCAGCCAGATAAGCTTAAAGGGGGTTCTCCCTTTAGGTTCAAAAAATGTGGATGAGAGACCCAAGCCTTTATGATCAAATAGCGATTTGGTGGAAAGAGGTATGGATAGGCAACCACTCTCACCTGTTTTCCTTCCAAAGGAAGCTGGCACATATCAAAACAAAATTGAGAATTTGGAATAAGGAACATTTTAAAAATATATTCGAAGAAAGTGATAAGATAGAAAGTGAGCTAAAAATCTTAAACGAAAAAATAATCAAGGATGGTATGGGGCAGGAGGAGTTCAAGAAAGAAAAGGTACTCTTGGAAGCTCAATCTGAATCTCTAGCAAGGCTGGAATGCCACTGGAAACAAAAATCACAGGAGCAATGGCTTCACGAAGGAGACATAAATACTAAATTCTTTCATAACTCAACCTTGGCTAAAAGAACTGTGAACAAAATATCAAATTTGGTGCGAAATGATGGGTCCATTGCTAAAATAGATCAGGAAATCAATCAGGAAATCGTGGGGTTCTTCGAAGCACTCTTTAAAAAAGAAGATCAAATGGATTTTGGAGCAAGAGAGGAATTCATCAGATGTATTCTAAAATTGATCTCAAATAATGAAAATTCGAAACTCTCAAAACCCATAAGTATGGAAGAAACTAAGAAGGCAACTTTCCAACTAGGAGCAGACAAGTCCCCAGGTCCAGATGGTTTCCCAGCCTCTTTTTTCACTATTATTGGGAAATAATTAAGGAAGATCTTGTCAAGGCAGCAGACGAGTCAAGGAGGAAAAAAGTAATGTTAGGTGCAATCAACCACACATTCATTGCACTTATTCCAAAAAAGGAGGCAAGTAGCTTGGGGGAGTACAGACCTATTTCCTTGTGCAACACTATATACAAAATAATCTCGAAAATTATAGCCAATAGACTCAAATCGGTTATAAATAAAATCATCTCAGAAGAATAGAGTGGATTCATACCAAGCAGGTCAATTGTGGAAGGGATAATTGTGACTCATGAAACCCTGCATTCAGCAAGAAAGGTAAGATTGCCAAGTATGATCCTGAAATTGGATATATTAAAGGCCTATGACCGGGTGGATAGGCAATTCTTGCTTGATGTGTTGGATGGATTTGGCTTCGAAAAGGAAATAGTAAGCTGGATCAAAAGTTGTATATTTGGGACGAGATTCTCAATACTAATAAATGGTGTAGCTCAAGGATTTATAGACTCTACCCAGGGGTTAAGACAAGGAGATCCCCTCTCCCCATTTCTCTTTATAATTATGGCTGAAGCCCTGGGTAGGAAAATAAGCCAGGCCAGAGAAGAAGGTTTGTGGAAAGGTATCGAGGCCACCCCGGGAGTAGGAGCAAGTACCCATCAACAATTTGTGGATGATACCATCCTCTTTGGATTAGCCACAAGAATGGAGGCAAAAACGATTAAAGGAATATTGACCAAGTATAGCAAAGCTTCTGGCCAAGCCATTAATTGGAGGAAAACTGAAGTTTTTTTTCTTAACACCCAGCCTAGCCTCCAATGCGACCTTGCAAAAATCTTGGGAATCAAACCGGCCAGTCTTCCAGGAAGATTTCTAGGTATGCCTCTTTTTACCGGTTCTAATCGACTCTCCTTCTGGGACAGAGTAGTAAATAATTGTAAAACCAAAATGGAATTATGGAAAGGCAAATGGTTATCTTCAGCCGGGAGGCTCATCATGGTTAAAACAGTTTTAGCAGCAATCCCCATCTATTCAATGTCTTGTCTAAAAATACCGGAAGGGATAATGGACCAACTAAACCAAATAATGAGGAAGTTCTTCTGGAATGGCCCGGAAGACCTAAACAAAATTCCCCTTCTAGCTTGGGATAAGGTTTGCAAACCTCAGGCCTTGGGTGGTGCAGGAATTAGGCAATTGAAATTAATGAACATGGCTATGGGGGCTAAATTAGTCTGGCAAATGTACACAAGCAACCAAAAATGGGTCAGAATCCTGAGAAGGAAATATCTAGATTCAGATGAGCCTATAAGCATAATCAGAGCTCTCAACCCTCCAAGAGGGTCGGCTATCTGGAATTTTATTTGTGACTTGTTGTGACCTTTTTCACACATCGCCCCATTGCAAATGGGGACCCTCACTGGTTTGCTCTTAGGGTTTAGCGTTGAGTGGCAATTTCATAGTCTCTGATATCTGGGAATTTCATGTCAAGGTCTGGGGTCATCGTCCGAGCCAAGTTGGGAGTTTGAGCCCGAAACTGAACGTAAACGTCATGGAAGTGCTTAGAGGGCCTCGCAGACGAGGATCGCCTGTGCTTTCGCTCAATTCTGACACTTCCTATTTTTTAGGGATTCTGCTTTTTTGCTTTTTTGTTTTTTTCGTTTTTGGCATTTCTGGCCCAATCTGGAATTTACTATTTTTAGAAAGTTGCTTTTTGCTTTTTTCTATTTTTAGTAAGTTTCTATTTTTAGAAAGTACAGGGTGTCATTAGCATTTGAGTCAAAAGTTTCTATTTTTGGAACTAAAAAGCGAGCAAAAATAAAGCAAAAAATCGAAAAATCATGAGAAAAGCAGAGAAAAAGCGCATGCAAAGCAGAGAAAGGCGCATGCAAGGGAGAAAAGCGAGGAAATGGCGCATGCAAAGTCAAAAAATCAACTGGATAAAATCGCGCCATCATGGGAAAATCACTGAAAAATCAACTAAAAAGCAAGTAGATCATGGCAAAATTCGCCTAAGTCTGGAAGAGGTACGCCCTTGAGAAGTTAAAAAATCTAGTTGAAACTTTAGAAAATCCAGTTCGAAAATCCAGTGATCAAAGGGAAAATCCAAGTAAAATTCATTCATTTGAGGAAATTCGCATTCTTCAAGAAAATCCAGTTGGACAAAGTGAAAATTCCAGTTGGACAAAGTAAAAATCGACTAAGGCATAAAAAATTATTGAACTGGACTTTAGGAAATTGAGTGAAGTGAAAATTCCAGTTGGGAAGTGAAAAATCCAGTTGGAAGTCGAATTTTCTCAAGGTGGAATCGAATTTTTTCTAAGGCAAAGTCACTTTGAGAAGTCAAAATTCCAGTTGAAAAGTCAAGGAGTCCAGTTGAAGGTCGAATTTTGCTAAAGGCAAAAATAAAAGAAAAACTTAAGTTTTATTTTAAAAACTTAATCACCAAGCCAAAAGGGACGCCTTGTTTGAAAAGTCAAAGATCAGGATAAGATTGCTTTTTCGTTTTTAAAGCAAAATGCAACCAATGAGAGAAAGAAATCGACCTAAAACAATTTGGGAAGGTTTTTATTATAAAAGACAATCTAGTGAGCTCATTATTTTATTATTTACAAAGTCGAATTTCTTCACAGGCAGAGCTCTCCCAAGAAAAGACGTCTTTTTTCAACTGCAAGTGGATTTTCTTGAGTTCCAGAACATTGAATTGGATTTTTTCTCTTCATTTCCAGATTTTCTTCAAACAACTGCAGGTTATCTTTGGCGATTTTGAGAAGGGAATTGGATTTTTTCATTAAAGATTGGAGAAAACTTCAGTATAAACCTTTAAAAATCCAAAAGATTATTTAAAATTCCATGAATGCTTTTGAAAATAATAAAGGCAAATCGATTTTATTTAAGAATTTATTCTTCATGCAGCCTTTAATCTAGTTCTGGATTTTTAATTAATTTTTTAAAATTTCTCCAGCCAAGAAATCGCCTTTTGCAAATTTATTTAAAAATTCTCTAACTTCGAGTTTCTTACAGGCGTAATGTCTTCTCCAAAGAATGTGGGAGGTGGAGTCAGAAAAGCTCAAGTCAAGGAAGTCCTGAAGGAATTTTATCCAGAATCCCAGTTGTCCTCGAAGTGGAGAAAAGTGACAGATACAAACTTTGAACAATTTAATGCGATTCAGCACAAGAGAAGGATGTTTGGCACAGAAAACGAAATGCCTACTCCTATCGCCTCAAATATTGTTAAGTCTGGACTTCATCAAGCAGCAGGATTTCCGCCTGCGGTTCAGTGCAATGAGTTAATAGTTGAATGCGCCAGAAGGTACAATCCTCAAACAAGATCAGTCAAAACTCCCAATGGAATCACCTTGGCCTATTTCACAGAGGATTCAATCAGGGAAGTATTTGGTATTCCCCATCGCCGGAAAATGTTGAACAGGACTCAGCAAGAATCACAGGCCATGTTCGATCAAGCCAAGGAATCCTGTTTGGACATTATCAATTCCAACTGGATTAAAGAACCCAAAAGGCATCGCTCCAAGTTGCCAAAGAGACTAATTTGCACAGATTTTAAGATAGAATACAGTGATATGATTCACATGCTGAACAGAGTTATGGGAACTTCTCAGGGAGCCTTCTTTGAGGTATGGATGTTTTCATACGTGGAGGAAATCGTATTGGGAATGGAGGCTGTAAATTGGGCCAAGTTAATAAGTGATAATATCGATTTCCAGTTGAGAAACCTTGAAAAAACTAAAACCTTTTACATGAGTTCTTATGTGGTTTATATTCTGGCAAGATTCACTAAGTACAGAGGACTGATTTGTAAAGGCGAAGTGGGACTTCGGAAAGATCAACTCAAATCATATGATTGTTACCCGCAGCTCCAGCTACATTACAGGGACAACTTCAAAATAACAAATGACGCCTTCCTCATGTACATCACACGAGTTCTTCAAGGAACAGTGCAGAGAAGGCTATCTAAAGAAGCTATGGCAATGCTTGACAAGTTCGGGTCTTGGTTTATCCAGTTTCCGACATTTACTTATATAAGAATTCATGGATTCTCTGATGCTCCGTACAGACTTCCTCGATACCCAACAGACAAAATTGTTATGCTTGAGGTGGCAAGGCAACTAGCATGTGTAGACTCCATTCAGGCGAAGAAGAACAAACAAGGAGTGGATTTTCCGGTTGCAATTGGAAAAATGCTAGAAGTCTGTCCTTCATTACAGTCAGCCAAAACAGCAGGGGTAGAGTTGCAATTTTACAAATTCAGCACCTATAATCCAAGGTCCGATTATGACCCATACCTGAGAATGCACGGGAAGAAGTCCCTTCATGTTATGCAGATCGAAGATTACTGGTCTAACCTGATGGACGAGTATGGAGTAAGGAAGAAGGCTTGGTCAAGAATTCCAGTTGAACTTGTGAAAAGGTGCGATTTGTTTCCTATACCTGACCAAGTGAAAGACAACGGGGACTACATTCACCCTCAGTTTGAACAAGAAAAAGATAAGCCTATTTTATTGCCTAACTGGACACAACCTGAGATGGCTAATTTGAACACATTGATGAAGGACATTTTTGCTTACTCAAGGGAATGGGTCGATGGTCAGATCAGCAAGTTGAGGAAGGAAGGAGTTTCTCTTACTTACGCCACATTGAACAATAAGGATGGCCAGGAGGAAGCAATTGGCGAAAATCCTGATGAATCTGCATATCCCAGCAAGAGGAAGGTAGTAAGTGGAAACCTTCAACTAGAGGAAAAGGAGTCAGCTAATGAGGAATTGGAGAGTAAGAAGCAAAAGGTGACTGAAAATCCCTCATCTTCAAGGACTTTGTCAATTGGAGTAGTCGAAAATGTATCCATTGTTGATATCGAGCCAAGCTATGAGCAAGAAATTCAGTTTCAAGAGTTAGAACAGGTAGATTCTTTCCAAAATCAAGCCTCCACGGAGTGTTTGGAAGGAAATGATACTTTGATGATTGAAGGTGCAGGAGATACTGAGATCCTTGAGGACAATGAAGAACTAGGAGATGAGGTAATTTCTGCTCTTAAGGGAATTAATGATGATGTTCAGTTAGAAGATGGTATGGAATTATCCACAATCCCGGATTGGCTAACTGAAAGTTTGAAGAAGAAGTCCAGACCACTGGATGAGGTTCAACCAGTTGAGAGCATACAAGACTTCCTAGAAAGAATTGGCAAGGCTAAAACGCCAAAGAGGCCTAAGAAATATTCTCAGATTACCAGGAATGATACAGGATCCAGGATCTTGCAGGTGGCAGTCCCGAAAGTTGACAAGCTAAGAGATCAGATTGCTCCTATGGATTATGAAGTTACAACATTGGACATTGGGCCAACGACAATAGATCAGGATTTCCATGAGTTGGCGGACACTTCCAAAGCCATTAGGGAAAAGTTTGATAAAACAGAAGAGAAGAAGGAAAGGTTGGAATTAGAAAATCTAAGGCTGATAGAGTTCATTCAGCAGCTAACAGCCCCTTTGCGTCAGGAAAATGCAGCCTTTATTCCACCGTCATCTCTTACTCCGGAGTCCATTGATGTCCTTGAGGCTATGAGGGCTACGAGTCAAGCAACCAGGAGTTGGGTTACCAATATTTCAAAACAAATGGAGCAATTCTTGGAGAAGTGCGCCCAAACTTATGACAGATCTGCACTGCTGATAACTGAAGTGAGTCAAGTTGAGGACCATTGGGAAGATTTCCAGTATGTACAGGACAAAGTAATACCTCGTTTGAGAGTTCTAAAAGAAGTTTCCTTGCAAATTTTGATCCAGGAAGGTGTTGTCGAAGAAGGAGCCTCGTATGATTTCAGCAGGTGGTATTATTCCTTGTTGGCCAAAAAGAAGACATATGATGGAATAAAAGAAGAATGTGCTGCTATACGGAGCACGATTGAGAAAATTCAGTTCAAAATCCTCACTTCTCTTGAAGGATTAACAGGACAAGAACATCATGATACGAATGGCTTAGACTTAGAAGGATTGAAGAAAAGTGTGATGAGCATTTACTTCAAGGAAGTGCAGATTATTACAGAGAATCAGCTTGATGATATGTCTTCCCTTTTGACCTTCATGGAGAACTTTCAGAAGCAGGAGGCTAGATGGGAAGGAACTTTTACTCAGTGCCTGGAGACCTTGGACGTGATTGGAATGCAACTGGATTCTGTGCCGAATATCTCGATGGAGGAACTTGATTCTGTGTTAGCCAAATTTCTTGCATTTGCAGCTAGGGAGCGATCCAAAGGGAATTGCATTCTGGATTCCTACTTGCTCGAATGAAGTGCAAGGTGTCATCATTTGCCATGCTCCAAATGGCGTGTTCTGCTTGTGCCACGTGTCTTTGAGTTTGTTATGCTTTTAGGGTTAGGGTTTGTCAAATTTGATCTTGGCCGTTGATTTCAAATTTAATCTTGGCCGTTGCTTTGTAATTGGGGTGCCTATATAAACCCCATTCATTTCATTTATTCAGGGAGAGACTGATGAGATTGTTGCAATATTGCTGTTTAAATAATAAGTGGATTCAGAGTTGAGCATTTATTATTTCTATGAGCCCGCATGGTTTCATTGATTTCTTCAAAATAGAGTAAATTTGTTTTCAAGTATTTTAGATGAATGAAAGATTGATAGTGTTGGAAAGTGGAATTAGTTCATACCTTTTTCAATTGGATGATTTTCAATTTGATGTGTAAGGTTAGTCTGAACATTAAAATTGCTTAATTTGAGTTCTATTATCTATATGCATTGGTCGAATTGATGGTGATATAGTGTAATAGGATATCTTTCGTAAACCCTTGAAGATTGCACCGTCTTTGTCTAGTTGTAGTGCCGTGCTTGGCGAAGCAAAGATTGGTTTAAATTCCATTATCCAGCATTTGTCTCCGAAGTTCATAGGATTAGTTCTGCATAAATCTAGTTCCTTACCCTCATCCTTTTTCTTATTTATTTTATCCTAAACTGAAAATTCCAAAAAACATAAGAGCGTTCAACGTTGCATCAATCCAACTCCCTACTTTGAGTAAGTTCCTCATTTCAAGGTCCCTTTGTGAAACCAGCATATCACATCATCCATTGAGCTTGTCCATCCCCCAAACCGGAACATTGGAATTACCGTATGACCTTTCTAGCAATCTTAGCATAAGAGGTAATTTTTCAAGAGAGGATAGAGCTGCCTTTGGGCATTCTTTTTATTCTAAAGGTGTTGGGTGTGTCACAAAACACTCATCAACATGAGACATAATTTACAAACATGTTACATGGGAAATACATGATGGTCGATCGACATCATTTTGGGAAGATTCATGGAACGGCCTCGCCAAACTAAACAATATGCAGGGCCTGGAGGTTATCAAGGAAGAAACTACTAGAGCGTGGGGTCAAAAGATAATCAATTATGGAGGGTACATATGGGAAGATGGAGTTAAGAAATGGAAATGGAGAAATTTAGATTCACTCAATGCCCCTGAAGCTCAGAAAAATGCTCTAAAAAGGATAATGGAAGTAAGATCCTTCCGGCCAGTGATGGGGAAGATGTGCTAAGGTGGAGTGCCTCTGCAGATGGGGAGTATAAAGTAAAATTGGGCTACAAACTCAAGGAAAATAGTATGCCAAGGAAAACATGGCCTACCTCTTTATGCTGGGGAGGAGATGTCTTGCCAAAAGCGGGTGTTTTCTTATGGTTAGCATCTCAAGGCAGGATTCTTACTCAAGACAGAATCTCCAAGTTAGGTTTCAGAGGACCCAGCAGGTGTGTACTATGTAAACAGTAGGCAGAATCCACATCCCACCTCCTGCTCTCCTGCCCCTATGCGAATACTGTTGGAAACACATCCTCTGAATGCTAGACTTCCCCACCCCCTTTGCTTCAAATCTATGGGATTGGCTAGCGGCATGGCCATCGAAGCTACATAAAGGTATCTTCAGCAATATATGGCGAATAATTCCTTCTACAATTTGTTGGGAATTATGGAAGGAACGAAACAGACGGATATTCCAAGAGCAAGCGCTGGGAAGAGAACTTTTAGTTGGAAGAATTACTAAGGCAATCATAGAACTAACAAACACTGCTGCAAAAAACATTCCCTTCCCCAAGAATGTCTTCTCTAGTAAGGACATCGACCTCTCAAACAAATTCTATGGACTTCATATCCCTTCCGTTTCAAATAATCTAAAGGTCCCTTAGAAGGCAGAAATTAGGCGAGGTACAGTCTGGCAACATCCGCAACCCAGGTGGATAAAAATAAACTTTGATGGCGCCTCCATGGGTAACCCAAGAGCAGTTGGTATCAGTTACGTGGCTCGAGATTGTGAGGGAAAGGTGCTAGCTCAAGAAGCAAAAAATATAGGTCAAGCATCAAACAATATGGCATAAATTAGAGCAGCACTGTGTGGCATCAAACTAGGAAAAAAGCTTGGAGCTTCAAAAGTTCATCTCGAGGGCGATTCGCTAATTATAGTGAATGCCATAAGAAGCAATTTTACCCCAAATTGGCTACTACGAAGATGGCTAAACCCAATTCGAACATTGATAACATAATTTGAAGAATTATGTGTTAGCCACATATATCGAGAAGGAAATACCATGGCTGACACTCTGGCTAAGCATGCGGCCTTGAAGATGCAGGACGATTTAGCAGGAGACAACTAAGATTATACGTGGGAAGGTGGCGTATCCAACAATCGATGTGGCAGCTAACCGTCCGAACCGGCCGCAATAACATCCCTTCAAATTATGGCAGAGCTCCTCAAGGCATATTATAGTCACATCAGGTGGGTGGCTTCGTGAACATAGGACAATGACATGGCATACCCGTATGCCACTCGGACTCCCAGAAACAGGCTGGTAAATGACAACATTTGGATATAAGAAGTGAGGGCACCGAAGTAAATTCATCACTAGTAAAACACTCAGAGAGCTTGGAAAGAAGGCAGGCAGAAGCTATGGATTCCCCAGTGTGTCTAGAAACTACAACCACTATGGTCCCTTTTCAAGGAGAGGTCACAGACATAAGGCTATGGGGTATCCTCACAGTGAAGGACCAGTATGTAACTCATGCAGTGAAAGTGGTTATGGGACACAAGTTCATTTGGTCGTACCACAAACACCGCCTCAACACAGATATAACAAAAATGTTCCTAGCAATTGTTACCCACTGGGGACTACCGAAGGCTAGGGTGAAAAATATTTGCCAGCGCGTCTTCAAGCATGCCTCCTTGGGGCTAATTGTTGCCGTTCTGGACAATATCGATGAACACGGTCAAATACCAATGCCGCAACACTATTACATGATAAAGCGAAGTGGTGGAAGGCCTGTAACAAAGTTCCCTATTCTGAGTATGGTGGAACCTGAGGCCCTGGTTGAGCGAGGAGAAGACATCAATAGGAACCTGCAATTCCTCCTGATGGTGGCAGGGCTCATGGAACCAATGTCAAAAGAGGCGTTGGGTATCTACCTGGCAAGGGAAGGCTTCGACATGGACATTGATGACGAGGAGCTCAACGACCTTGTTTTCCCGTCTCTCCCCAAATCTGGGGAAGATTGGGTTGAGGAGGACGGTTGGGACGTGGAGGAAATAGCAAAGGGCCTGGCTCACAAAAAGTGCAAACTAGAATGCCCAGTCAAGAAGCGTGCGACACATGCCAAACAAATGCGAAGGGAAGCTGCTACACAAGGTTCTGATTATTATGTTAATAGCCCTCTGTTCACTGCATTGCGCGGGCCCTGGAAGTCGAAGGGAAGAGGGTCCAAGTAGTCGAAGATAAATGGAAGTTAGTAGTAATTAGTATATATGTTAGTCGATAGGATAGGAGCAGTATAGTAGAGCTCCTGGTATGCAAGTACTATTGAAGAAGATATAGTTCTGCAAGCCCACGATGTAAATCCTTTTTTGGCAATTAATATATAAGGCTAGCCTTACCAGTTATTAATCTATCAAAAAAAGATCAAAATAAAAAGGAAAAAAACATGACTAATCAAGGAAGATAAAATGAAGGAAATTCACATGAAGTCTAGCATCCCTTCTTAATGGCAACTTCTTCCATAAAGCGACTGAAAAAACCCCTATGTTACATGATACATGCAAAATACAAGAGAACTAATCCTTTTGCATTAACAGAACCTGCACACAAACCATCCAGGTAAATAATCAAAACCAACTCAGGCCAAAGGAAGAGCCATCACTAAACTGTGTCCAAAATTCAAATATAGATGCCCCTTGGCATCTTCACCATGAGCCAATTACTATTTTGGGACTTCTACCAACAATGAAATCTAAATCCAACTTTAACCACTCAAGAACCAATTTTTTCCATCAATGTAGGTGGTGCAAGTGTCAAAATAGTCAACACAACAAAGTTATCAACCAAAAAAGTCAATATAGCAGAAATCCTTGGTCAATGTTACAGAATTGGTTAAACAGCATTCCTGTTGGCCAATAAAATAGAAAGTACTCAACAAAAGGTCAAACAAGGTCAACAATCTTGTCAATGGCCCTGTCTTCCCCGGTGTAAGCACCGATGCCAGAGTAATCTAGTCTTCCTCCAATCACTATATCATGCCTCCAGAGTCAGCACACATCAACGCAGGAAGAATCTCTGTTAATATACATTAAATGAAGTTAAGTGAAGGTATATATAGGCTAACCAAGTATTTTATCAATGTTATTGTTCACTAGGCTGACAGATCAACCTAGTCAACAACAGTAATTATTTAACAATGAAATTTACTGCTAGGTCAACCTTATCAGCACAGGTAATTAACTGGTATAGATATCTTAAATACATTTATCTAAAAAACACAAGATATAATCTTGAATTACTTTATTTATTTAAGGGTTATTTTATTTTATTTTATTTTACTTTAAAATCATTTTAAAGTTATTTCATTTTATTTACATCGTTTGCTTTATTTTATTTGAAGAGCTATTTTTATTCACTTAATAGTTATTTATTGAAAAGTTATTTTATTTTTTTATTTAAGAGTTATTTTATTATATTTTATCGACTTAAGATTTTATAGGTTTTTTTTCAATTATATGTCAGTTGTGTTTTAGTTTTTGTTTACTGCATATTTAATCATATAGTTATTACTATTTTATTTACTGAAAATTTGTTTTTTTCACTATAGTTAAATGAAAACAACCATCACACAAATACAACAATTTTATAGAGTTATTAAACTCCATACATTATTTTCTATGTGGGCTCTTTAATAGTTTTTTTGTGAACATGCTCACACCATTAGACTCCAGCCTTGCTGCCAGTGTAGTTATGCCTCTCGGCATAATAATATATAAAATTGTAATTTTTTATCATTTTGACTAAATTTTGTGATTACATATCATTGAAAAGATTTTGATATGTCTTTCACAAGGAATACGGTTCACTCTTAAGTTCTTAACGAGTTCTAGTTATTCAAAGGTTTTTCTTTCAAACTTGTGCTTCCATACTATTGTATTAATGAATCATGTCTATAAACTTCCTTTTATGAATTTCAGACATGGTTGATGAGGTGTGGACCTGATCAAGGACATAAAGCATGCCCATTGAAAGAAACATCAATTTTAGAACTTTATTAAGGGGAACATGTTATTTGAATGTAATTTTTCTATCTTCCATAATTCAATTGACTCTTTATGATTGCCTATTTGATTGTAGATGATATATGTTACTAAAATTTATCTGGTTTTCCAACTATACAAGATCTAAAGCTTTATGAATCATTGAGGAAGGGAAAAAATTAGGAATCCTTGTGAGTTGATCTACCACTACTGTGATTAAGTATTATGTTTCAAGATTAGGGGTATCTGGGTAAGAAAGGTGATTGACATTTTCCTGCTGATGGTGGCATGATCAAGGGTCAAATGAATAACCACCAACCACTCAGCCAATTGTAGTGCACATACACAATATGTAAGCAAACAAATAAACAAATTCAAAATGGAAAATATGGTAATCATCATTATGTCTCAAAAATATTCATTATATCAAATGTTTAACAAAATTACATAAACACACCACTCTTAAACACTCTTCTCTAAAAATGGAATTAAAACATAATCTACATCTATCTTGGCTTCCACGCCTTCCAAAAAACTCTCTTGCAAGCTGCTCTCACTCAATTCCTTGCAAGCATCGCGGTACTTGTTTGTTACAATAAACAGTGGCAAAGATGAAATGATCCAGCTTCTAACTGTTACAAGACCTCACTAAGTTACAGAATTTACAAACTAATGAACTGAACTAAAAGTCTATTTGGATATCTAGAGACATGTCCAAGGATCTGAATATGACATGTGAATCTTCTTTGACTTAAATAGTCACATTGTGTCATATGTGAGGTAGCACAAAACCAACTTAGACATGGTTTCATAAACAAGAAACCACAAATCATCATACACATGTTATCACAAGTGCTAAACCACAAATCATTATCATGAGGAAACTAACAGCAACAATTATATTGCTCTTAAAAATTTATGCAATAAAAAAACAGTACTCAATTCCAAGTCAATATGATAAAATTATGATCTCCACATGGTATCAAAGGCAAGAGACGAAGAAATCAGCTTCCACATGTTGTCACATGCATAATTGTAGGTCCTATGGGGAAATTAATTACACCATTGAGCAACTCTTGAAAAAGTCCTGCAATTTCAAAAAACAACATTCCACTTGGACTTTGTTTGCAAAAGTTATGCCCTCTACGAGTTGTGGGTCTCAAACAAGATGTCATGGGTGTGAGAGCATCAAATAATCTTCAAGATGCTTATTATAAAATGATTTCTAACATGATCATTTTCTCACACTTCAAAAAAAAATTGTCTTCAATTTTGCATCAAAAACTAGAGAATGGTCTCAAGTTCTCAACCATCCAAATCAAGTTAATTTTCCAAGGAAGTTCTTGCATTGGACTCCCCAGGAAAGTTTGGTGTGAGCATAATGCTAAAAATTTTGAATGTAAGGAAAAGAAAATTGGCCAAGCTTTATTGAAGTGTCCATTATTTCTGGATTAAAACTGTGTCAATTTTTTGTATCGTGATGATGGATCATGGAGTATGGTCCGAAACGTTTTTTTTTTTTTTTTGATAATTGACACAATTTTAATCCAGAAATAGTGGGCACTTGATTATCATGGACTGTGGAAACTTGATGCTTCCAAGCTTTATTGGCCATTTCCAACATTTGATATCCAATTTATTTCTTTTACCCTTTAGCTTTGTCATCATATTTTTTCTTCCAAGTCTTCTAACCAATGTCTTTTGTATCTTCTAACATCCTAGACTCCTTCCATCAACTTTGGAATTTTTAACTTTATAAGTCAAATTTCATATACTTTAACTTGTTATTAACCCTACCAATGAACTCATTTCTTTTAACTTTAAAAGAGTCAAATCTCATTTACTTTAACTTCTTATTAACCCTAGTAGTGAACTTGTCTCTTTTAGCCCCAACAGTTTTGAATCTTCATTAGCAAATCTCTTCACTTTTTTCTTTTTATTTGCTCTCAACACATCCTCTTCTATCTTCATTAGCAAATCCCTTCACGTACTCATGCGCCCCTCGCATGCGCACTCTAATGGCACTTCAACCTCCACACTTATTTCCTCTACCAATTTTGTTGGAATGTACTTTAATGAAACTTCAACTTTCACACTTCAATTTTCACTTTGAAGATAGATCCTCTAGACATTTTACTACATATTATGGCTTTGATTCTAACTAGATCCTACAATAGTCCTTTACATCACTTTATTAGAAGCATAATATTCCACCCCTCCTCCTTAGTAACAGCTCTATCCACTTGCCAATATACACTCTATGATACACTTAGCCACATACCCAATTCTACTAGAAGTTTTTTCTAAACTCTAGACTCCTCTTCTTGACAAGTTACCTCTAACCTTTTAACTTCCTATAGGTACTCCTTTGCTGAAACTATCATTAACTTTCTACTTTATCCCGCTTCTTTCATAAGCAGCAGCTTGACCCTCTTCTCATCTTTGTAGAATTTGTATTCATTTCATCTCCTGCCATGCAGTGCACTTATGTCATACATCTTAGGTCAGCCTGACAAGAAATGGCATGCATGAATGGTTAATATATCACACACCACATCATAGTAATTTCTAATGTACAAATTTACCTTACACTAATCAATGACCACTTCTTGATTATCCTTCTAAATATACCCTTATAAGGATTTGGGGAAGCGTGACATTTTAGAGAACTTTTGTACCATATTTGTAGAGACCAAGTTATTGGTACTACCACCATCAATAATCAATGTGCATCAATTACGCAGGATCTTTACTGTTATCTTTTTGCAGACTTATTTGCTTACTGCAATGACTGCCTCATTGCATCGTACTTATCAATACTGCCATGTTATTGACAGAAATTCCAACCACTTCAGTGTGCACTATGTGTCCACACCTGAAGGGGATTAAAACCACTCTCTTTCCATCTATAAATATTCTGCATTGTAGCTATTCAATACAATTTCAAGAAGAATAGCATTTACGGTTTATTTATGTTTTGTTCTAATAAGAATCAATTTTGCAGCAGCAAGCTGTCTTCTTAATATTGTGTTATGTTATTTTATGTTCTTTTTTTGTCACACTTTTTCCATAGAGCTATTCTTTTCTCTGAAAACCAACGAACAGTATCAGAGGCCAAATTCTGTGTTGGGAGTATGATTTGTTTAACAGGGACCAGTAGCAAGAGTGATGGAGAAAACACAACAATGTTAGTGAGAGAGAGTTCTGCAGAGTTCTAGATTTGGTCATGAGTGTGAAGAGAATAGTCTTGTCTGAGAAGTTAAATTGAAGCATTGTGAAGGAGAAATAAGTAATAATTTTCTTTTACTTTTGCAAATTTCAAAATAAGAGCTAATACTAGCAGTAGTTTGAATGTGTCACAACCCTGGATACCTTTGTTTAAAGGGAAAAACTATGATTTTTGGAGTATTAAAATGATTTGTGGGATTTAGTTGAAAGTGGTTATTCAAAACCTATAAATGCATTGCCACTTGGATGCAAGCACAATGAAATCAGCTAAAAGAGAATAAAAAGAAGGATTCAAAATCCCTCTTTATCATTCACAAAGTACTACATGATTCAATTTTTCCAAGAATTGCTGCAACAACAAAATCGAAACAAGCTTGGGGTCCTCTACAAAAAGCATTCCAAGATACAGAAAAGATAAAAGCCATCAAACTACAAATGCTTAGAACAGATTAGAAAATCCTTTCATGAAAAAATCTGAGATTTGTTTACTCGAGTTATGGGACTAGTATACCAAATTAGATCTTTTGGAGAGAATTTAACAAATCAGAAAATTGTTGAGAAAATTTTGAGATGCTTGCCTTCACATTTTGATCCTCTTGTGGTAGCTATTGAAGAATCTATAGATCTAACTTTGTTATATTTAAATAAGCTTATGGGATCTATTCAAACTCATGAGCAAAAGATGAATCGATGCATCAAAAAGTCTATCGAGCAAGCTTTTCAAAAGCATAAGCAACATGCTAACTTTTTTGAAGAAAAAGAACAAAGTAACTTGTTCTTTGCATGTGATGTTGCAAAAGAAATCCTTGCAAATGTTTGGCTTTTGGATAGTGGTTGCAGTAGTCATCTGACAGGGAACAAAATGATGAGCACGTGATTATACAGGGAAGCAGGGGGGGGTGCGTGAATCAGTATAAGCAAACTTTTACCAATTTAAACTTAATCAACCACAACAATAACAACCATGCAAGATCTTAACAATTAAGAAAACAAGAACACTAGAATTTACATGGAAACCCTTATAGGAGAAAACCATAGCAAAATAATGCTTATATTAAACTCTCTTACAAATTTTGTAGCCACCAATCTGCTGGAAACACCAACCTCCACAATTTGCAGGCACCACCTACTAGAGGCACCAACCCTCATTGCTAAGCACCAACTTAGTGAGAGACACCAATCTCTCCTTTAGGAAGCACCAACTTCCAAACAAAATTCCTTCTTCTGAATGTTGCTTCTTCAACGGATAATGGACATTATGATCTCCTTCATATATTCACCCTATGATTTTCCTCTTCTTATTAACAATAATATAAATATACTTGTATGTTCACATACACTTGCATATTCTTTCCATATATTCTCCTTATCTTTTCACATATATATCTATTATAGATCTCTCATAAATGTTTTATAAATCTGCTCAAATCTGATTCAACGCATGCTTGTATATTCTCTCCACACTTTTATCTCTTTGAGTGTTCTTTCTATTCACTTCATTGTTCCACTCAAATCATGTATATTGTCCTCTTTCAAATTTGCATTTTGAATGATCTTCTACATCTTCTTCATGCATAAATCTGCTGGTGTGTATTTGATATATCTTTTTTCTCCACTCTCCCTTATCTCCACAAATCTCACTCACATCTTATATCTTTATGTCTTCATGAAATGATGCATCTCTTAGAAAAGAGACAACCTTTTAGAAAGATATGACCTTTTGTTAAGATGATCGGGGGTTCGGTTCACTGATTCAACTAAATTTTTTGGGGGGTGGGTTCGGTTCATTTTGGGTTCGATAGTACAAAAAACATGAAACATGTATATATATATATATGCAGCTTAGAAGCATGAATTAGTATTAGAATATCACATAACATCATATAAACAACAAAACCACCATAAACTTGAATATCATTTAAAACATGCATGATAAATATTCATCGTTCAAACTTCAAGTTCAATATTACAACACTTTTAAAGTTTTAATCATCAAATGGGTTCTCTAAATCATCAATATCAATGTCTACATTGACATTAGATGAAGTAGGAAGACTAGATGAATCACAAGTAGTGCAAATGGCACTATCACTAGCACTAGTATTGTGCCCATGCTGTTGTTGGATATTAGACTCCTCATATGCAATATGGTGGGAAGTGGAAGTATCCAAGTTAGTATCCTCTAGCTCTATATCCCACTACTTTGTCTCCCCTTCCTTGTAGTCGCATTGTTTGTGGGAAAGGAGACGCAAGTTGGAATGCACATATACTAAGTCCTCCGCTCTTTTTGAGAGCAATTTATTGCGCTTTACTAAGTGGATGAAAGAATATGTGCTCCAATTCCTCTCAGATGCAGATGAATTAGCAACCTATGAAGAAAAAGTAAACAATTAAAAAATTATAAATTATAAATGAAATTATGAAACTTTTAAAACTAAAATATGAAAATTTATTAAACTTACTTGTGATAAAACTTTGATTGCAAGGGGCTGCAAATGTTGGAAGTATTGTCCATGGAAGTACCACCAACTATGAGCATCCTTTAAGAACCTATCACGAAGAGCATCAACACTTAGACCATTTGACAAAATCAATGAACTCATTTGTGACTACACTTTGCAAATCAGGATTAGGGAAGAGTCTCATGAATCTTTCCTTGTACCCTTCAGCCACTTCAAAATCTCTATATGGAGGAAGCCTTCCTGGCACTGAAAGAATCTGACTACTGTAGTATTTTGGAGTCAATGCAAAGGCAAGGTGTAATGGAGTTGCCATTTTGCTCCATCTTTCTTCAACAATTGTTTGCACTTGTTTGAAGAAAGTCTCTTCAGGGTCTTGCTCTTTCACATTTATGGTGCACTTGATCTTCTAAAGCATTAAGTCTATACCATCATATATTTCTCCAATGCATGGCTTGTCCATGTCAATATAGCAAATCATACTCAAAATGGGCTCAGTGAAGCTAAGTAGATACTCCACATGATCCCACCATGAGTCATCTAATATCATGTTCTTAAATTTTGTTGCTCTTTCAATGCTTCTTTGCCTCCATATAGACCAATTGTTGCTAATCACCATGCTAGACAGTGCCTCTCTAACTTTCACAAGTCATCTCAAGACGATTGTGTTAGAGGCAAAGCAAGTCTCTACAACCTATTGCAAATTAAAAAAAAATAATTAAAATTTAAAAATAAACTTTAAAGAAGAATTTAAATTAGAATACACATTCAAATTATGAAAATCAAAAATGTAAATATTACTTCCTTACCTTCAATAGCTCAATTTTGAAAATGATCTAAAGATCACTTGAGACAAGTGGTGGTTGGTAGCCAATTTATCTGAATGTCCTCAACTGTATACAATTCTTTGATCCATTACGAACATATTCCCCAAATCTTTTTGCAGCATAAAGTTAGAATTAATGGACTGAGTTTTAAAAGATATGTAGATATCTTTCCTCTGTATACATGATCTTCTCAACATTCAGAGTCTATCTTTTATTGGCGCCAAAATTGTGAGTAACAGTGCCTTATGGGAAACTCAGTTCAAGGGGGACCCCTTTGCGCCAAACTGAGTAACCTCCAGATTTTTAAAGAAGTTGGCTTCTTCTATAATGGTTTTTGTAAAGGAAAAGGAAACAGATATAATGAAGCAAAATCTAATCTAAGGCGATACGCCAAAGTTTGCTGATGGGCACGATAAATCATAGACTTAAGGGCCTGAATGGTGTTATCACGTTCCAAAACGTCAGAAACTTAAAGCTATAGCATAAACAGTTCATTTATTGACATAAAATGATATCACATACATCTTTACTACTAAGAAGAGTCGTTTAGACATGATTTAGATAAACAAGCTTGTATTCAATATATAGAAGTCTTGTCAAATGAAATGCTTGAGACAATAAAACTGATTCCGCAGTTTGATTAAAACATAAGCAGTAGAGAGCAGTGGAGCCGCAGTCACGAAAGTTTCTTGCAAATAAACATGTAAAAGAGACCTAGTATCTCTTGCTAAAACTAGTATCCTTATTCTTGAACTCTTGGATCCCTTGAATTTCTTTTTTTTTTGGACCCCCTTCCTCGTTGATAGAGAGAGCATATATAGCCGGAGAGAAAAATCCCACCACTTGGAGAGCCGTAACAGAAAAGATCGCACAATCTCCTACAATGATGCCCGAATCAGAATATTCCTAATGTCGTTACAACAGCAACCAGTTAGAATACAACATTTGGTCGATTGGTTGCAGGCGTGCCCTTTGTAATGATGGCAGTGGTCTTAGCCGTATCTGTGGCGACTAGTGTCGTTCATCGTCCTGAAATGAAGAGCAGCATCCAATAACCTAAACTCGCCAGCCAGCCTATCGCCCTCCTCAAAGATCAACGTAAGGCACATGGTAGCCCATCATTGCCCGAATGAAAACCTCACTCCTTATTGCCGAGAGTTTGCGAAGATGCGACAAGTGTTCAAGGGACTGAGGTCACTCCTGAAGTGGGGAGAAAGCCACATCAATTAGGTGTGAAAGATGCTTGGCAGCGTTTCGTAGCCCATTGTGTTCACCTCCTTGTTGAGTTGAAAAGGCTACGAAAGGTTGCCACCTGGCAGAAGGTAGGGTCTGCAAAAACAAAGAAGGCCTCCGGAAGCATTTCGCAGCCCGCGGCTGTTGATCTTATCCCTGCAAGAAAGGTTTGCGATACGTCGCCATGTACCAAGATGTAGGTCCCTCTGACAATCTTTAGAAATGATGGCCCTGACAGAAGGCTTTCGCAACTCGAAGGGTCTCCAAGGCAAAAAAGAAATAAAACCTCTGCACATGAGACACGTGGACGCCCAGTGCAGCCTCTTAAGAGCTGAAAGGGAAGCCATCACTCGAAGTTGAGAAGAGAGGATGCGAATAGCGGGAGATCAAAACTCGATGGAAAGCCGACCAGACTCGGCGATGCAAAGGCTGGCGCACACATATTCACAAAAAGAAACCCGAAGGGAGCTGTTCGAATATTTATTTTAACATATACCATCATATATCTCTCAATGCATGAAGCGTATGTCGATTATAGTAGATCATACTCAAAATGGGCTCGGCGAAGCTAAGGAGATACTCCACACGATCCCACCATGAGTCATCTAATATCATGTTCTTAATTTTTGTTGCTCTTTCAGTGTTGTTTTGCCTCCATATAGACCAATTGTTGCTAATCACCATGCTAGAAAGTGCCTCTCTAACTTTCACAAGTCATCTCAAGACGATTGTGTTAGAGGCAAAGCGGGTCTCTGCAACCTATTGCAAATTAAAAATAATAATTAAAATTTAAAAATAAACTTTAAAGAAGAATTTAAATTAGAATACACATTCAAATTATGAAAATCAAAAAATGTAAATATTACTTCGCTTACCTTCAATAGCTCCAATTTTGAAAATGATCCAGAGATCCCTTGAGACAAGTGGTGGTTGGTGACGAACATCTAAATGTCCTCAGCCTCAGCATACAATTCTTTGATCCATGCAATTTTATTCCCAATCTTTTGCAGCATAAGATTGAGTGAATGGACCACACAAGGTGTCCAAAAGATATGTGAATATCTTTCCTCAACCAACAACCCTGCAGCACTACAATTCTTGGCGTTGTCCGTTAGAACTTGAACAATGTTGCAGGGTCCCACTTGCTCAATGGCTGCAATGAGAATATTAGCAATAAATTGTCCATCTTTTACTTGCCCCTCACAATCCACGGCTTTCAAAAACATTGCCTCTTTAGGGGACACTGCTATGACATTGATCAAAGGTCGATTTTTTGAGTCCTTCCAACCATCCAAAACAATGGACACACCTGTCTCAACCCATGAATCTCTTATAGGCTTCAATGAATCTTCAACTTGTTGGAAATATTGTCATTGATGTCAAAGACACTTAGTGGAGATTGTTGGCAAAGTTGTCATTGATGTCAAAGTGAATAGTCAATATCAAGTGAAGGATTGCAATTTGTTTTATGAAGAACATATATATACAATGTATGCTGGTTGACTTCCTCAATAACACACAAGAAATATATTCCAGAAATAACAAATGAATGATTTGCATATCAAGAGCAGCAATCAGATTAAGAAGTAGACCGTTATAAGTACAGTATTAAGATAAGAGTTTTTGCAGGCTTGAGTGAAGACATAGAAGACAAAATCAGATATACACATATATGAGATTGTCCAAGAATGAAATATTATATATTGAAGAAGGAAGCAAATACATTTATAAAATCAGCAATTATAATTAAGACAAATAGAAGGAAGCAAAATACATCTATGAAAAGCAGCGAAGGATTTGAGGAAGTGAATAAAACAAAAAACAAGTAAATATCTTTCTGAATATTAAAACAAAAAATTTCTGTGCAACACATAAGACAAAATACAGAAAAGACAAGATCAGATAAGACAAAAAAAAGAAAAGGCAGATAAAGACAAAAAGTCCTAAGGCAGTGATTAGTAAAAATAAAGACATGGTGCGATTAATGAAAATGAAAAGGTATGTTTAAATGCAACGAATAAATTAAGTAAAAGAGCAGTCACATAAGACAAAATTAAAAAGCACGCATAAGACAAAAACTATCATCTTTTACAAGGGACGTCACTCTTCATCAAGGTATGGAGAGATGTATATAAAGTTTGTGACTTGCGATTGTTGAAGTCGTGTGAATAATGAATATTTTTTGAGCATTTAAAGGGAAAATATCATATACATAGCAGCAGGTATATGAATATGAGTATACAGATAAAAGAATGAATTCAAGCAGATTTTTGTGAAGGAAATATTATAGTGTGGGTGTGTTGTAGATTTTATTGAAAATTATTTGTGAATGAAGTTGTAGCAGCTGTGTGTGAATAAAGATTATACCATCCAAGCACATGCTGTATGTGTGAGCGTAAAATAATGTATATCATCTGAAGAGTGCTGAGTTGTGTGTGTTGAAGAAAAAGATATATTTTTAGAACACAATCAGGTGTGGTGTTGATGGCTGTGTAAAACAGAACAGCAGAAGGACTTTAATTGAATATCATATGTGATTGAAAGCAACCAGATTTGGGTGTAATGGAATTCATTGAATATGATCTTTGATTAAGTAATAGAATGGAAATTTTCTGAGTTTGAGGAACAAAAGATATATTATCTGAACACAAGCAGGCGCTGATGGCTGATTAAAGAATTGCAGTTTATGTGTGTGCAAGTAAAAAGATAAATCATCCAAACACAAACAGAGTACAGAAATATATATTATTTCTGTGTGAGCTTAAAGAGGAATAAGTGCAGATTAGAGAGCATCTTAAAGATTAAATTTATGAGAAGATTGTGAATGATTATGAT
>VDFB02342136.1:0-72503 GCA_007258455.2 Sequoia sempervirens
CTCTCTGCATAAAAGAAGTGATGTTCTCATCTTCCCCCATTCTCAATGTTTCATATTTCCCTTTCAGGCTTTGCAACTTAGCAATCTTCACATGGGTATCACCTTCATACAAAGTTTCCAACTTTTTCCAAATCTCATAAGTAGTCTTTAGCTCCATTACATTTGTCATCTCTGAATCAGTCAGAGCACTCAACAATGCTTCCTTAGCCTTTATATTGTACTCCGATTCCTTAATCTCACCTATAGTAGGACCATTCTATGGGATGGATAACCTATTATTTGTAATTGTACAGTAAGGTTCACCAATGCATCTCAAATCACACTCCATTCGAGTCTTCCATAGAGAATAATTAGTTCCATCAAATCTCGAACTATCCTTCTTATATGTCACCATCCCAGATCACCTCAAGCGGTCAAGCTTCTCCAGAGAAATCTACTCTGATACCAATTTTTGGCAACACAAGGGAAGAAAATTGAGAGGGGGGGTGAATCAGTTGTCACAAAAATTATACTTATTAAACTTTTTCTTAGACATGATAAATAAACATGAAAGAATAAATCATCACCACATCAAAAACACATGTAACACCAAGATTTTTACATGGAAACCCTGTTAGGGGAAAAACCACGGTGTAGGTTAGTCCACAAGATTATACTCTATTAAAAGTATTATAAATGGGGAATGAACATACATTCAAGCACATTTCCTAGAGCTCATTGCTCAAATACAAAAGGCTTACTTCCCAAAAGAAGACTCACTATCTTACAGTCACATTCAGATTACATCCAAAAGATTTTGAATTGAGAAAATAGCATCTTCTAATGCTTGATTACAATTCTAGTTAAGCACATAAACTCTTCTTCACACTTTACTTTTTCCTTCAAAATATTGGAACATTATTCACACTTAACACATAGCATACATTGGACACCATACCTTTAACTAGTATAAGCAATGAATCATATATATCTACAACCAAGAATAAAATCAACTACATGTCGGCCCAACAAAATATGAAATGTGTACAAACTGTCAGCCCAAAATAATGAACAATTTATTAATGCGGACCAAACAATGTCATCCAAAACATAGTAAGGACCCAAAACAACATCCTCAAATATGGAACACCTTCAAAAATTATTCCTCGAAGATCTACAACATGCTACAATCACCCTATCTGCAATGATCATGAAAAACATGAACTCACAGAAGAAAAAAACCAAACGCAAGCACAATGATCAATGTGGACCAACAATAGATAGAGAATGATCTAGAAACATCCACAAGCATCATGAATCACTACAGAAGCATCCAAAACAACTCAAATTACTAGAGTCACATAATCTTCTTTCAGGAACACCAGCTAAAGCAACAAAACAATTGTTGGAACACAGATACTCATAACTCAATCAAATCTTCATGCAAACCTTTGAAACTTCATGTGGATAAACTAGATATACTTATCAACAAACCCTTTAATCTGCAACCTCTTATCATCAATATACTGAGCTAGCCACCATATTGAACTTCACTACATTACTGGCAACTTGCAACTTATTTTATTACAATTTTCTCAATATCCTTGACATATACAGCCTTAAAGACATTAATGGAAATAGTTTTGATATCAATGGACATAGTGTTGACATCAATGAGAACCACATATTAGCAATATCCAAAAATCTACCACTTTCTCCTTTGTCGCAACATACTCCAATTTTACCTCTTTTTCTACAAATTTCTCTCTCAGAAAATGATACTTGATTACAAAGACCTTAAGTTGATTACTAGATTCTTTGAGATTTTATGTCATTGTTATTATCACAAAGAATAGGAATCGGTTCATCAAACCTAATCTT
This sequence comes from Sequoia sempervirens, assembly GCA_007258455.2. NCBI lineage: Eukaryota > Viridiplantae > Streptophyta > Pinopsida > Cupressales > Cupressaceae > Sequoia > Sequoia sempervirens. The sequence goes on from VDFB02342136.1 coordinate 1,861, forward strand.
CATCTCCCTCATATTCTACTTTATCCGAAGCACCTGAGTGTAACATGAAGCCACCACAATGTATTATGCTTCAACTATAGATAATGAAACCGAATCTTGTTTCTTGCTAAATTAGGACACCAAACTATCACCAAGAAGGATTTCTCCATGAATTTTTCTCTTCCAATCATATGTGCTTATTTCCCAATCTACATCTGTATATAGTCAAAATGAAATTTTCACTCTTTGGATACCATAGTCTAAAATCCATTATATCTTTCAAATATCTAAATATCCTCTTTTACTACTTTGACATGATTTTCCTTAGGTGTTGCCTAAAATATAGCTACCATTCCAACTACTTGCATTATATCTGGTCTAGATGTTGTCACATACAACAAAATACAAGGTATAGATTTGTACAAGGTTTCATCTATTGGAGCAGACTCATCATCTTTACTCAACTTGCATCCTATAACCATAGGTGTACCCACCAATTTGTAGTCTTCCATCTTGAACTTACTTAGCATATCCTTTATTTACTTGTTTAGGGAAATGAATATGCCTTTTTTTTATTGTGCAATCTACAACCTAAGAAAGAAAGATAGTTCACCTAGCATTGACATTTCAAACTCTCTATAGTACCTTCTGAATCACCTTGCACATTTCATCACTGCTACGATTAAAATTGATATCATCTACATAGACCACAACTATCAATATTTAATCAAATTCTATTTATGTGCAAATTACTATCTACACTTCCTCTCTGAAACCCTTGCTGCTACAAGTATCCATCCAACCTTGAATACCAAGATTTAGAAGCTTTTTTGAGTCCATACAAGGCCTTCTTCAATCTTCACACATAATCTAGATTATCAGAACTTTGAAACTCTTTTGGTTGTTCAATGTAGACCTCTTCTTCTATCTATCCATTCAAAAATGTTGATTCAACATCCATTTGATATACATTGAAATTATTGAATGTTGAAAGAGCTAAAAACATCCTAATTTCTTCCAATATTGCTACTAGGGAAAATGTCTCTTCAAAATCTATGCCTTCAACCTAAGAATATCCTTTGCACACAAGTCTATCCTTGTTCTGGATCACTTCACCTTTTTCATTTAGCTTGTTTATGAAAATCCACTTGGTTCCAATCATTTTCTCACCTTTAGGTCTTGTGATGAGTTCCCAAGTTTCATTTTTCTTTATCTGATTCAACTCTTCCTCCATAGCTTCTATCCAACCTTTCTCTTTGCTTACTTCTTTATAGGACTTAGGCTCTATCTTTGATAGGAGAGAAAAATGTAATTGCTCATTTTATTTCTCCATTCTCTTTTAGATCTAAACCTCACTATATTTATCTCCTATAATATGGTCTTCAGAGTGATTCTTCTGAACATACTTTGCTATAGTTTTTGTAACAACTTCTAAATATATATGCTTTACACAATCCTTAGTATTTTTCTATAACATATAAATGCTTTAATTTTCAAAGAATAACCAAGAAAAATACCTTCATCAGATCTGGAGTCAAACTTACCTAATTTTTCTTCATCCCTTTTGGTGTAGCATTTGCTTCCAAATATCTTGAGATGTCTCACTAAATTCGGTCTTCCTCTCCATAACTCGTATGGTGTTTTATTAGTCTTATGTTTGATCTAAACTCTATTCAAAATATTTACTGTAGTTTGAACCACTTATCTCCAGTACATGCGTAGTAGATTTTCTTGACATAAAATTATTCTTTCCATCTTCTGTATAGTCTAATTCTTCGTTTTTGCAACTCCATTTTGTTGTAGTGTCTTAGGAGTAGAAAATCGCCTTCAAATACCATGCTATTCATATAATTTATCACACTTGTTAGAAGTGAATTATCCACCTCTATCTGATCTCAAAACCTTGGTTATTCTGTTGGTTTCATTCTCTACTAATTCCTTGAATGCCTTAAACTTCTCAAATTCTTTTGAATTCTCCTTTGAGAAAGTAATCCAAGTAATTCTAGTGTAATAATCTATAAGAATCATGAAATACCTATCTCCTTGTGCAAATTTTGTCCTCATAGGTTCACATAGATCTATATGAACCAAACCAATGGTTTGGATTTAGAATACTCCTTAGCAATAAATGCACATTTTTCTTGTTTATATCATGACAAGGTTTGATTTAGGATTCTTAATCTTTGGCATATCCTAGACCATTCCTCATGAGCTAACCTTTACAATTTCATCAAAATTAATATGTCCCAACCTTCTGTGCCAAATCCAACTTTCTTCTCTCTACACAGTAAGACATTTTTTTCATTCAACTCGCTAAGATGAGATATGTCACTATTTGTGCTACTTCCTTCTATAATTAGTTCTTTAGTGCTTGATTCCTTGATCTCAAAACCTTCAACACTAAAGGATAGCTTGTAACCTTTATCACATATCTAACTTACACTTAAAAGATTATGTTTTAGTCCCTCAACATAAAAAACATCATGTGTCTTTTCCCTACCACCATCAAGACTCAAAGTACCCTTACTAATTATTTTGGCAATAGAATTGTAGTGTTGAAAAATCTATCCCTTTACATTTTCACACTTCGTTTGGGCCCTCTTAATTAAAATGGACTTAATAATGCCTTAATGTAGTGTTGAAAAATGTACTCCTTGACATTTTCACACTTTTTTAGGCCCTCTTAATTAAATTGAACCTAATTATTCCTTAATAAGCCCTATTTTATATCTACAAGCCTAATAAATTACATTTTCCGAAGGAGAAACCTAACAACAATTAATGCCAATACATAACACCAAGTACATTGAGTAAAGTGTGTTCCAGGAATATGGACCTAGGACCCATTTTCCCATGGGTGAATGGATCCTTCCTAGACCTTTAAACCCATTTAAAAATATGTTTTTGGTGGTATTTTCATCATCTCAATTTCAAGTGTTGGCTTGTAATGTCTAATTTTTGGGAAATTAAGGATAAATTGTTGGCAAAACAAAGACAAAAAACTAAGAAGGGGGGTTGAATCAGTTGTCACAAAATATTTAAACTTTTCAAACTTAACTTAACTTGATCTCATATCTGATGAATGAATAATAAACCATAGAAAATTAGCACATCAGAAACACAGAGAACACCAATATTTTTTACGTGGAAACCCTGTTAGGGGAAAAACCATAGTGGATGTCAGTCCACAATATTATAACCTATTAAAAGTATAATGAAGAATAATGGGAATGCACATGCATTCAGGCATACTTCCTAGAGCTCACTGCTCAAATAAAAAAGGGCTCACTACCCAAAGAAGACACACTATCTTACAACAATTCAGATTAGATCCATAGGGTATGAACTAAGAAAATAGCTTCTACAAAAGCCTGATTATAATTTTGTTTAAGCACATAAACACTCCTTCACACTCTGTTGTGCAATCAAATGATTAGATCAGTACTATTCACACATTTTCTCTTTCTTCAGAACTTCTTCACTACATAACTTCACACAAACAACCACTCTTATATATCTGCAACATGGCATTACATCAACAACTTTGTTGGCCAAAATAAAATATTAAAAATATACACAATGTCGGCCCAAATTTATGAGTAACTTTTCAATGCAAATCAAAACCGTCAACCACAACATAATGAAGACTTAAAAAAATATCCTCAAGCATGCCAAACATTCAAATTTTAATCTCCAAGGATCCACAACATGTTACAACCACCATGTCTGCCAAGAACATAAAAACCTGAACACACAAGAGAAAAATCACCGACCACGAGCACACCGATCAACACAGACATGCAACAAAGATATAGCATGATCTAGAACCATCCACAAGCATCAAGAATCATCAGATAAGCATCCAAAGCAACTGAAATTACTAGAATCACATCAACTTCAATCAAGAACACTAATTGAAGCCACAGAAAAACTATCAGAACACAACTATTCATAACACAATTAAATCTTCATGTGGACCTCTAAAACTTTTGGTGGATAAACTAGATATACTCAGAAATAAAACCATTAGTCCACAATGACTGATTATCAACGTACTAAGAAAGATACCTTCATGACCTTCACTATTCCACTATCAACCTACAACTCTTTCTTTACCAATTTTCTCAATATCCTTGAAATATACAGCCTACAATACATCAATGCTAATAGTGTTGACATTAATGACAACCACATATCAACAACACAACCACAACATCCAACAATCTCCCCCTTTGGCATTGATGGCAACAAATGTGAAAAACACCATCAACACAACTCTCAATCAACACTTACTCCCCCTTAGATTCTGACTCTTCTCCTCATGTTTTTTTTCACATTGCTCTTCTCCCCCTTTAAAATGAATGGAAAAGATAAGCATTATCTTTCCACATAAAAGCTCTGAACCATATATCTACACATCTGACTACTCCCCCTAAGTAGCAAGCATGGAAACATCAATCCGGATTAGAATATATCTATGAAGGACATGGATTGATGCAAGTAAATGCATCTCTAGTTCTTATCAGGAGGGGTAATCACCCCTAGCATCCCTCTAAGATACTCAAAAGTATCCTTTGGCAACGGCTTGGTGAATTTTTTTGCAATATGTTCTTTAGTAGGCACATACTTGAGTCTAACTTTCTCACTCACTTTCTCCCTCATGAAGTGAAACTTGATTGATATATGCTTGGTCTTAGAGTGTAGCACCAGATTCTTCAATATGTTTATTGCACTTGAGTTGTCATAGTATATGACAATAGTCTCATCATATACTACTCTGATATCTTTCAACATATGTTTCATCCACATCACTTGAGTATAATTATTTGCAGCAACAATATACTCTGCCTCAACAATAGATAGGGAAATGTAATTCTTCTTTTTACTCAACCAAGACACCAGCTTCTTCCCTAGGAAGAAGGCACCACCACTAGTTCTTTTCTTGTCATCTACATCTCTTTCCCAATCCGCATCAATATAGGCACTCAAGGTAAGATCATCATCTTTAGGATACCAAATCCAAAAATCAACTGTTCCTTTCAGGTATCTGAAAATTCTCTTTACAACAGTCACATGAGATTCGTTCGGATCAGCTTGATATCTAGCAACCATACACACAACATTCATGATGTCTAGTTTGGTCTAAGTTAAGTAAATAAATTCTCCAATCATTGACCTATATCTTGTTTTATTTTCCTTAGGAGAATCATCATTCTGTGTTAACTTGCATTTGGTTACCATGGGTGTACCAACAGGCTTTGAGTCTTCCATGCCAAACTTCTTCAACAACTCTCTCACATATTTGGACCGAGATATGAAAATCCCATTGTCTAATTGAGTGACTTGAAATCCTAGAAATAACTTCATCTCTCCAATCATAATCATTTCAAATTCACTTTTCATTTCATCAGAAAACTTCATACATAAATCATCATCACCTCCAAAAATAATGTCATCAACAATGACTTCAATAATCAACTCTTTATCATGATCCACCTTAAAATACAAGTTGTTGTCAGCAGTACCTTTATTGAATACAGGATTTAGTAAGTATTTATCCAATCTAGCATACCAAGCTTTGGGGCCTTGCTTGCATCCATACAGAGCTTTCTTCAATTGAAAAACCATGTCTTCCTTATCAGTCAATTGAAATCAATCTAGTTGTTCAGCATATACCTCTTCTTCTAACTCACCATTTAGAAAGGTTGACTTCACATCCATTTGATATACTTTGTAGTTCTTATATGCAGCATAAGAAATGAATAATCTTATAGCTTCAATTTTGGCAATAGGGGCAAAGGTTTCTTCAAAATCAATACCTTCCATTTGTGAATACCCTTCACATACCAATCTTGCTTTATTATGAACCACTTCACCTTGTTCATTCAGCTTATTTTGAAAGACCCATTTACTACCAATCACATTTTTATCTTTAGGTCTGGGAACAAGAATCCATGTATCATTCTTTTCAATCTACATTAGTTCTTCCTTCATAGCTTTCATCTAGTTTTCATCATTACAAGCTTCATTGACATTGTTAGGTTCAGTCTTGGAAATTAGACAATACTCTTCTACAATCCTTCTTCTAGTTTGCACATCTTTATTCGTATCTCCTATAATTTGATCTTCAGAATGATTTAACTTTACATACCTCATAATTTTAGGATTCTCTCACACTTTTTGTTCTTTTGTTCTTTCTTCTGTACTTCCACTTGTTTCTCCTAACTAACTTTCTTGATTTACTAGAACAATATGAACTTGATTCTATGTCTGAGCATTCTTCCCTTTGTTTGTACTATCTTGCTGGTCATCTGAATTATATCCACAGTATCTACATTTTCTAGCAGATTCCTCATCAACTCTAACATATTCACTTTCAACCATTTTTCTCAATCTTCTATTATAGCACCAGTAAGCCTTGCTTTTAGTAGAATAACCTAGAAAGATTCCTTCATCGCTCCTTGCATCAAACTTTCCTATGTCATCATCTCTCTTAATATAACATTTGCTTCCAAATATCTTGAAATATTTAATAGTAGGCTTATAACCAAACCACAGCTCAAAAGGAGTCTTACCAGAAATATCATTGACATTTACCTGATTTAAATTGTACACAAAAGTGCTTACAATGCCTCTCCAATAGATGTGAGGCACATTTCCTTCCAACATCATTGTTCTAGCAGCATCCAGAATTGTTTTTTTCTTTCTCTCTACAACTCCATTCTGTTGAGGGGTGTTCAGGGAGTAGATAAATGTCTTTTGATTCCATGCTCTTCATAGAAAGAATTAAACTCTCAGGAGGTGAACTCACCAACTTTTTCTGACCTTAGGCATTTGATCTTCAGACCTGTCTCATTCTCTACCATAGCTTTGAAACTTTTGAACTTCTCTAATGCTTCACATTTTTCTCTTAAGAAAGAAACCCATATCATCCTAGAGTAATCATCAATAAGCAACATAAAGTACCTTTCTCCTTGTAGACTTCTGATTCTAGAGGGATTGCACATATCAGTATGCACCAACTCCAGTACTCCATGATGTTGTTTGCTCTGAAAAAAAACTCTAGTATGTTTTCCCATCTTACATTCCTTGCATATTGTTTTAGTAGGCTTCACTAGCTTAGGTAGATCTCTTACTGCTTGAGTGGATCTTACCTTGACAATGTTATCAAAATTCACATGACACAGCCTCTTATGCCATAACCAACTTTCATCTACTTGAGCAATTAAACAAATTTCATTAGCAGCACTCAGGTGAAAAATATTACCTCTTGTCTTTGTACCTGAAGCAATTACATTTCTAGAGCTTCCAAGTATCTTGCATCTTCCATCTTTGAACTAAATATTGTAACCCTTGTCCACCATCTGTCCAATACTCAACAAGTTATGCTTCAAGACTTAAACATAAATGACATCATCAGTGTTATGTTTACCACTAAGACAAATAGATCCTCTACCATGAATCACACCAACATTGTTATCTCTAAATCTTACAACCCCACCATCATATTTCTCTAGACATACAACTTTTGTTTTGTCACTAGTCATATGATGTGAACATCCACTGTCAATTACCCACTCATCCTTTTCTTCAATTCAGGCTGCAAGAGCTTTCTCAACTTTAGTAGATTCAGTAGCCACCAAACCATTTTCCTTGATAGCAATGAAAGCCCATTCATCTTCATTTCCATTTTCTTTATCATATTTTTCATCAGTTACACCTTCTTTAGCATAATAGCATTTCTTTTGAAATCTAGGATTGTTGGGCTTAGACCTAGGAACTCTTTCAGGACACCTTGAAGAAAAATGAGCTATTTTACTGCAAGAGAAACATTTAATAGGAAACTTTCCTTTATATTTACCTTGTCCTTTGCCTTCTTTCTTCACAATTAGTGCTTCTATCTCTTCTAGCTCTCTTTCTTTATCTTCAAGTTGTTTCATCTCTTCCTCATACTTGAATGTATTTCTATAACTCTCTCCCAGATCATATCTTTGCTTGTTTCTTTTAGATACTGAGGCCTTAAATGAAGATTCAATCTTAGGGGCAGAATCACCAAATTCACTCAACTCAAAGACAACAAGTTTACCAATCAACATATCTCTTGTCACATTTTTTACTATTCTAAGCTCTTCTATAGCATGAGCCTTTGATTTGTAAGAGGGGGGCAATGATCTGAGCACTTTAGCTACAATTTCTTGTTCGTCTAGGGTACCATCGACACATCTAATACCCATCACAAGTTCATTTACTCTTTGCATAAAAGAAGAAATATTTTCATCTTCACCCATCTTCAAAGTTTCATACTTACCTTTCAAACTTTGTAGCTTAGTGACCTTCACAAGTGCATCTCCTTAATACAAAGTTTCCAGCTTCTTCTAGATCTCATGAGTTGTCTTCAGATCTATCACATTTTTCATTTCTGAAGCCGTCAGAGCACTCAGCAAAGCTTCAATAGCCCTGATGTTAATCTCTGCCTCTTTAATCTCATCAGGAGTGGAAGGACCATTCTAAGGAATAAAATATCTATTCTTTGTAATCTTCTAGAAGGGTTCACCAATACACATCAAATGACACTCCATTCTGGATTTCCACAAAGAGTAGTTTGTTCCATAAAATCTAGGACTATCCTTCTTGTATGATGCCATCTCAGATCACCTCAAGCTTTTAAACTTCTTTAGAAGAACCAACTCTGATACCAAGTGTTGGAAAAACAAGGACATACAACTGAGAGGGGGGGTGAATCCATTGTCACAAAATATTTAAACTTTTCAAACTTAACTTAACTTGATCTTAGATCTGATGAATGAACAATAAACCACAAACAATCAGCACATCAAAAACATAGAGAACACCAAGATTTTTTAGATGGAAACCCTATTAGGGTAAAAACCACGATGGATGTAAGTCCACAATATTATACCCTACTAAAAGTATAATGAAGAATAATGGGAATGCACATGCATTCAGGCACATTTCCTAGAGCTCACTGCTCAAATACAAGAGGGCTCACTGCCCAAAGAAGACACACTGTCTTATAGCAATTCATATGAGATCCATAGTGTATGAACTAAGAAAATAGTTTCTACAAAAGTATGATTATAGTTCTAGTTAAGCACATAAACACTCCTTCACACTTTGCTCAAACTTCTTCACACTCTGCTCTGCAATCAAATGATTAGATAACTATTCACACACTTTCTCTTTCTCTGGCACTTCTTCGCTACATAAATTCACACAAACAACTGCTCTTATATATTCACAACATGGAATTACATCCACAACTTCGTCAGCCAAAATAAAATATAAAACATATACACAATGTCGACCCAAATTTACAAGTAAATTTTTCAATGTGAATCAAAAATTGTCAACCAAAACATAATGAAGACTTAAAATAATATCCTTTAGTGCACCAAACATTCAAATTTTAATCTCCAAGGATCCACAACACGTTACAGCCACCATGTTGGCCAAGAACATAAAACCCAAAAAACACAAGAGAAAAATCATCGACCACGAGCACACCGATCAATGCAGATGTGCAAAAAAGATAGAGCATGATCTAGAACCATCCACAAGCATCAAGAATCATCAGAGAAGCATCTAAAGCAACTGAAATTACTAGAATCACATCAACTTCAATCAAGAACACTAACTGAATCCACAAAAAAATTGTCAGAACACAACTGTTCATAACACGATTAAATCTTCACGCAGACCTCTGAAACTTTTAGTGGATAAACTAGATATACTAAGCAATAAACCCTTTAGTGCACAACTCCTAATCATCAACATACTAAGCAAGACACCTTCATGACCTTCACTATTCCACTATCAACCTGCAACTCTTTCTTTAACAATTTTCTCAATATCCTCGACATATACAACCTACAATACAACAATCCTAATAGTGTTGACATCAATGACAACCACATATCAGCAACACAAACACAACATCCAACATAAATGTCTATAAATACAAGGTTATTTTATGAAATTAAAATTATATTTCAAGAGCACAATTGAGAGAACTTTCACAAGACCAAATATTATTTTCAAGAGCTTTCAAGAGTGGATTTCTTCATCATTTGTTGTGGCATTCAAGATCTTAAGCATCATGTCAAAGTTATGTTCATTCGTGCATGTTTTTGGAGCTAACATTGTGATGTAGGTTTGAATATCTAATCCAATAATTCAAGTCAAAGATTCAATTCATATTTCAAGCATCGGGATCCAAATCCTTTGAAGCCCTTGCATGCAAGATCAACATCAAGATTTTATTCTTTCTAAGTTTTATTCAATGGTTTGGTGAGTTGCAACATTGCATTTGTTCATTCATCATTTCTTCATGTTTTATTTCAATTCAAGGTTTAATTACCAAAATGAGGTTTGACCAAGGAAAACCCCCATTCACCAAAAATATAAAAAAATTCTCCTCTTGTGTTTTTGTTGGGGATATTAGGTTGAAGGAAAATCTAAGATTGAAGGTCTCTAAAGTGGAAAATTGCAAAAGTTTTTAAAGTTGCAAGAAAAGTTCTTATCTCATGGAAAATCAGATCTCAAACTCATTTTCTATCATTTTTGAGTGAATCTAGTGGGAAATTCCATCTCAAATATATCTTTAGAGGCTCCCAAAAATTAAACTCAAAAATTTGTCTCAAGACCCATTCGCTATTTTTGTACTGTTAGGGGGGGGGGGGGGTTGTCCTAGACACTTTGCAATTGTTACATCATATTTTGAGGAAATTTTCAAGTGCCTTCCACTCATCCAATTTTCATAAAGTTGACTATTTTTGTTAGAATTATGTTGCATCTACATGAATTGGGTCTTATGTTATATATTTGAGGTCATTTTCTATCTTATTTTCATCTCCCAAAACCCTTGTTTGGCTATTTTTGTCACTGTTTTTGTTTGGACACCCTGTAGCATTTCTGGTGACATGTTTATAATAATTTAGATTACACAAATTTGAAAGGAAGTCATGGATTCTCTTAGTTTTATGATTTTAATTGAAGATTCAAGTTTCACAATGCATGTTTGGGATCATTAGGTACTTTTTAGTTTTCTCCCAAAAGTGTTGTTCACTCATATTTACCCCATCCACACACAGAAAGGAAATTGTCAGATCTTCCATATAATTGACTCACCTAAGGGCTAAAATTTAATTTTATCTTGGAGAATCTCATTTCTTGGATGAAATAAAAAATAGTTAGGTTCATTACACCCCATTTTTCCCTTTCTATTTATAGTAAGTTTGGTGAAACATTCCAAATTTAGTATAGAACCCTATGTGTTTTGAACCCCTAACTTATTTTTCTATGTTTCAAGAATTATTTCCAAGATTCGCATAACCTCCAATTTTCTTGAAATTCATTAACTTACATTTATCTCCAGTCATGTGGCTTGAGAATCCATTATCTATGATCTATAGATTCTTCTCTTTTTGAGCATGTAGAGAAGTTTGAGCAATCATTGATTTCTCCAACTTTTTCTCTTCAAGATCCTTCTTCTATACTTTATTTGATTCATGAATTCTACATTATAAACCTTTTCTTCTTATTTCTAGTAGAGGATGACTCACAAAATTTCTTCTGAAATTCCTAGCAATGTGTCCAAAATTGTTGCATTTGCACCAAATGATATTAAAATTGTACAGAGGTACAAATGTATTATTGTTTCCAAAGTTATTTATTCTTACTAGAGATTTTCTACAGTCCGCAACCTTATGACCAAAATAATTAAAATTAAAAAAATAATTAGAAAAATAATAATTGAATCTAATGTTGTATCTTTGTCTTTTAGATCTTCTTCTCTTCTTCTAAACTTAATAAAACCATCATTCTATGTTTTTATTTCATCATTTACAATGATTCTTTTAGACTTTGTACTTCCAATAGCAGTCACTTCCAGATTTGCAATAGCAGGCTTTAGTAACTCTTATGCCACCTTGTTTTTCTAATCGTTAAAACCAATTCCAACTTTGACACACAAAGATCTTTGACATCCTGATATATGATCTAGAACCTTAGTACTATTTCCAAACTTCATCCATACTTGTTGATTCACTTTCTCAATCTCTTTTCTCATTTTCATAAATTCTGCTTCAAGCTTATCATAGTCCTTATCTCTTGATAATAATTTTTTGGTCAGAACTTATTCAATTATTTTGCTTCATTTTTCTAGGTCTTCAGAACAACAATCATCTTCTCTACTTTCTCTATATCCTAAGATAACTTTTTCTTTAGCCTTCACTTCTAAAATTCTCTTTTTCAATCTCTTAATCTCTTTTCCATGACATAGCAATTTTTCCACAAGATCCACTTCATTTTCATTGTTTTCTGAATTCATTTCTTTATTTTCTTCAGTAATTTCAAAAACCATGAACTCAATAAGATATATTCATCTTCTTCATCAATAGATTAGTTCTTCCTCATTAGTGTAGAAATTTTTATGTTTCTTCTAGCCTTTATTGCTTCTCTAAAATGGTTTCTTTCCATACTTTTTCTCAACACTATTAGAATCCTTATGGGGACACTTAGGCATAAAATTCCTACTTCACCGTAATTAAAACACTTAAACAACAACTTTCCTTTGTACTTACCAAAACCTCTTTGTATATTTCTGACAAAATTGGATTCCTTCAAATCTAATCCAACATCAAAATCTTGATCAACTTGCTTTTTAGGTACTCTTGTAGTGTAGGAAAAGGTATCCCTTTTTCACACTTAATTTGAGAATAAATATTAATAATAAAATGAGATTAATTATGCCTTACTTTAATGTTGTAATATGTATTTTACATATTCACATTGATTTTAGGGACTTATTAATTAAAATGAGCTAAAATATGCCTTAATTTAGTGTTGTAAAATGTATTTTACATATTCACATTGAGTTGAGGGCCTTATTAATTAAAATGGACTTAATTGTGCCTTATTTATGGTGTTGTAAGGTGTACCTTTACACTTTCTCACTTATCTAGGGCTTTATTAATTAATTGAGGTTAATTTTCCTTAATTTCCCTCTTTAATTCAAATCCAAGCCTAATTAATTGTAATTTCCGAAGAGTAAACTTGAAATTCATTAATGCCATAACATAACACTCATCATTGAGGAATGTGTGTCCTAGGTAAGTGACTTAGGACCCATTCACCATAGGGTGAATGGATCCTCACTCAGGCTTAGTACCCTATTTTAATTTATGTTTTTGTTATTTTAACATTTTCAAATCCATAATTCAATGTCATTGTGTGAACTTTGAATTTTGGGAAATTAAGGTTACATACCTATAAATATAAGGTTATTTCACTATATTTTACCTAGATTTTCAAGTGTTCAATTTCTAAGGAAAATTTTATGATCAATATTATTGCCAAGAGAATTCAAGGGCATATTCATTCATCATTTGTTGCATCAATCAAGATCCAAGCATTATGTCAAAGCTATGTGGAGTCATGCATGTTTTTGGAGCTAATATGTTGATGTGGGTTTCATGATTCAATAAAGCATTCAAAGTGTCATTTCAAGAAAAGTTTCAAGATCAAGATCTACATCATTGAAGCCATTTCATGTAAGTTGCAGATCTACGTTCCAAGGTTTAAACAAGGGTTTGGTGATTTGTGACATTACTTGTTCATTCATCATTCCTTCATGATATTTCATTCCATTACAAGGTTTAATTACCAAAATAGGGTTTGACCAAGGAAAACCCCCATTCACCTAACAAAACAATATTTTTATCTCTTGATGTGTGTTTACAGATTTTAGGTGGAAGATCTATTGAAGAAAAAAATTTGCAAAGTTGTCAAATTTGCATTTGTTGTCACCATTCTTGCAAATTCATGGAAATTGACCTACAAATTCATTTTCAACTTTCTAAATGTGAGATTCGGGGATTTGGGAGTGCAGAAAAAGGAGAAAAAAACCAAGAAACAATTTTTTAGGAGCCCTAGCTAGGACCTGAATCATAGATTTTTGGGTAGGGCTTATAGGCTACTCTTGCACTCTTAGGATGTTTCACCTAAAAGGAGAGAGATAAAACCTACACAAAGGAATCTACACTAGGTGGTTCACTCAAATTATGAAATGTATGATGCAATTAAGAATAAATGGAATGATCTAGATATAATTAAATGAACTATTTGACTGATTATGCGTGCAAAACCTAAGAAACAAGTGATGTTTGAAAACACATTATGTTATGTAGAAAATGCCTAAAAACGAATGTAAAACTGAACAGAAATAAACCAAACTGGAAGTTTGCACCTGGGATCTAGAAGGAGGCTATAAATGGCACTTAAAATTTTGATGATACTGATTTTCAAGCCTGGTGGGACTCATTCGCCATTCTAGGAAAATTAGTCCCAGTTCTGTAAAATTATTCTGGAACCCATTTTAGACAAAAGGGTATCTAAAAATGCAAAAAAATAAAAATTGACCTAGAAGTGGGACTCATTCACCACTCATGGTGAATGATTCCACTTTTGAATTTATGAATATTCAAAAGTGGAATCCAGAGCTTCCGATCTATACTTTGATTCTCTATAGGTGTCTACTTTCGAAACTCTAATTTTTGAACCTAAAAATGAGTTTGTTAGTATTTTGACTTGTTGAATGAAGAGAAGACTTGAGAAACCTTAAAACTTTATCTCCAATGATTTCCAAGCTTCCAAGAGTCCTAAATCTGTAAACACACAAGAAGAGAAGAAGAAATGTCGAATGTTAGGGCATGGGAGTTTTCCTTGGTCAAACCCCTTTTAGTTAATTAAACCAAAATGATGAAAGAATGGAATGATACATGCAATAATGGAGTTTATTACCTTTCCATGATGTTTGATCTTGAAATTTTGTAGCAAAACATGAAGAATCTTCCCTTGAATGTCTGAAAATTTGATGTCTTAATGCCTTGAAATGATAAAACCCTAAGTTGCTTGACTTGAGATGGAAGATTGGTGTATGAATGAATGATAAGAGATGTGAATTAGGGTTAAAATACTTATATTTATAGGCACTTCACCTATTTTACCCATTAATACCTCATCACAAGCTGACATGAAGAAATAATAAACTTAAATTTCACTTTGTTCCTGCTCAAAGGTCAAAATTGGGCCAAATGGGATTGATTCACCACACATGGAAAATGGGTCCCACCTGGATGGCACTGATTTTCCATGCATGGTGAATGGGTCCGACAGGGGTCATTTTGATAGCTAAGATGCCAGGAGATAAGGAAATAAGGTTTAATTTGTAGCCTTGTCGGGTATTTGATCAATTTAAGCCTTGGGATGCATAATATGGATTAATAGGGGCCTATTAGTGATGATGTAAAGAGTAATTAGGTCTTGGGACACATAATTCAATGTAAAATTGTGATTAAATACACTTTACAACATTAAAATGAGGTCCACAGCCTAGGAAGGCACAAGAACCAATGTGAATGTGTGAGACACATTACAACACTAGTTTAACATTAAGTTTAATTCAAAAACCTTCTATATTAATGTGAAGATGCAATTAAATACATTTTATAATGTTGAATTAGGGAGAAATGGGTTCATTATGTCTAGAAAAGCGTGAAAATCCTTTACAAAACTTTACAACACCTTTACAAGACATCAATAAAAGCATGTTGTTCAATTTACAAGGGTCCAAGACCTAGTGTGGATGTATAAAATGACTCATAACACCTAAATCAAGGCCTCATTAAGTCCAATTTATCATGAATTATTCCCATTTCAAGAAATAGGTACTTCTTTCTACAACACATGACCCATTTTCCATAGGGCGAATGAGTCCCAACTAGCCTTGAAAAAGCACTTTTGTCAGAGGCACGCAACACTTATCCCTTCCAAATTGTCCAAAATATTTGTAAGTTCTATCATTATTATGCTTAATCTCCTAAATCCACTTTATAGATTGCAATTTGGAGTTAGTTTTCTATTTTTAATCTTTCTCCCCAAAGTTATATTTAATAGGGACCCCCATCCTTACATAAAAGAGAAATCAATAGATTCACACTTTGACTTGATTCACCCCAAGGTTGATAGTCATTTCATAGTGTGTATCTCATTTCCTAATGAAATTAGAGAAGTAGGACCCCTTTTCCCTCTTTGTATCCACTTTTCCATTTTGGGAAACTCCCCTATCCTATTTTCTATGTTGCATTTTGGTGAACTCAACCTTGTACAACATTATTCTGAAAATTGGAGTCCTTTTAACCCTAGATCAAATTTTTGCAATAGATTACATTAGGTTTGCATTAGTTGCATTAAATTTAGGGTTATTTATATTTTTCATTAGTTTTCATTGCATATAGGGGTTTAAATTTTCATTTTTGCATTATTTAAATCTAAAGAATTCAAAAAATTTCATGCATATTACATTAATTTTGCATAGTGTTTGCATATTAGTGTAGTTTTCATCATTCATATTCAAAAATTGCATCAAAATTACATTTCAAAAAAATTCACATAGTTCTTCATTTGACATTAGTTTTACTTGCATTTACACATCAAATTATGGAAAATTTTGTTATAGAAATACATGTCTGAGACCTGGAACAAAGAACACATATAATCACTCAAAAATTGCAATTTTTTAATTTTAAAAAAACTGTAGAGGGACCCATTCACCCCTAGGCGAATGAATCCTTGGAGGCCTACCAAAAAAAAAATTTATAAGCTTTTTTGTGGTTTTCTACACTTCCTAGGCCTACTAGTAACTTACTATATTAGTCTAGAAAGTTTCAAGAAATTCTATTTTATGCATCTATGTCAAAACATCCATTTAGTGTAGTCATTTTTAGATCATTCCAAAATCATTTCAGTAGAAAAACACATTAGATCTAAAAAAAATTACATTATTGAAGCTTTACATAATACGGATAAAAGTACTTTTCACTTTTGGATACACAATGCTTACATTCTTGAAGCTTTGCATAAGTTGTATAAAAGTACTTTTCATTTTTGGGTACATAATGTTTACATTCTTGAAGCTTTGCATAAGTTGGATAAAATTATTTTTCATATTTGGGCACACAATGTTAGTACCTTACCTTTCTAAGCATGCCAAGAAAAATTTCATCTCTAGGTATGTGCAGGATCATCATGGAAAAAATAGGCCCTTAAGTGGCAAACAATTCAGAAAAATCAGAGTTAGGCAACTTGACGTAAACATTTGAATAAGTTATCTATACTATTTCAAAAATATGTAAGAATAGAATTTTTAGAAAATTGAATGTAGTTTCTAAACTACTAGGTTTGTTTAAAAAAATAAAAATCGATTTGGTAAAAATTTGAAATTTCAATGCAATAGTAATTAAATTTCAGGGAAAAAATAAGAAGTAGGTGTCTATATGACCACCCTAACCACAATAAAATGATAATAGTTTTTTATAAGATTTTATATATAAGTAGAGGACTCATTTCCCGATGTGATGCATATTTTTTGTAAATTTTTCCAAGTAAATAATTAATTATGAATTTTTATTACAATTTTAAAAAATATAAAAACTCATATGTCGACCACCTTAACTTGGTCAAAACTTCATGAAATTAATTTTTTCTTTTTTAAATCCTATAGTATGCGAAGCATAAAATGTGATGAATGTTTTGGATTCAAAAAATGTGATACCATTTGAAAGCTATAGATGTTTTTCAATCAACCTATCAATCAGGGCTTTAGTCATAATTTGAATAGAAAATGAATAATAATTACTTATTAAATTCAAGGTAAAGCATATTTATATTGGTGGAAAGATGAGAATCTCCTTTAAAAACCCTTTTTGTTTCATCAATTTTGGGTTAGAAAAAAGTCATTAGCCACATACCCATCATATTGCCACTTTTTGGTCCATCAGGATCCTGCACATACCCCTCTCCCCCTTATGAGAATGCTTTAGTGAAAGAGAATAAAATAGTGGAAAATTATGATAATAAAATTACGTCTTCTCCCAATATCTCTCCTATTTGTGAAGAAGATATTTTGGTGTTTGAAGATCGAATCGATGAGCATCATGAGAATCCTATTTTTTTCTCTTCCCCTACTAGGGAAAACATTATTGAACAAGAGAATTCCATCATTTATAAACAAGAAAATCTAACCATTGATGACTCCCCTACTTGTGATGAAGTTATTGAATGTCATGAACATCTAGTTTTTTTCTTCTCCTAGATACTTTCCTACTAGGGAAGATATCATGGTGCAAGAAAATGACAAAATTGACACATGTATTTCAAACAATAGTGATAAGGCTTCCTTAGATGAAGATGATGAATTGACAATAGACTCCCCTTCACTAAGAGATCATGAAAATAAGGATAATTTTGTTGAGGTTATGAAAATTAGAACTCCATTGAGTCCTCTAATTCTTAAACCTCCTACAAATCATTTAATCATTGGAACTCCTAAGCCTAAACTTATCATTTATCCACCGTCACAACAACGAAAAGTTCAAAATAAACCTGTGCTTATCTTAGAACTACCTACAAGGCAACTTGATAATGATAATGTTTCACAACAACCGAGTTACAATACCATTTCTCATACATATAACACTAGAAAAAATTCACAACCAAGACAAAGAACTCCAACATCCCTCCCATTGCCTCAACCTATCTTGCCTAGTGCTCCTCATTTTACCTCACATAATGGAAACGAGTATGATATTTTTGAACAACTTAAAAATACTCTTGCTAAGATATCCTTATGGGATCTTATTCAAGCTTCCCCTCATTATCATAATATGATTCAATGTGCTTTACAACAAGTTCTTATCCCTCCTAATGTGTGACAAAATGATGTGGCAGCCAAAATTCAAGGTATGACTTTGATCAACTTAGATATTACTTTCCATCAAGATGAGTTACTTCCGCTATAAATGTAAAAAAAAAATGAAGCTTTCATGATAATAGCCCTTCTTAATAGGATGAGGATAAAGAGAACCCTTTTTTATAGTGGCTCAACCCTTAATATATGTAGTGTAAACCTTTTGGATGATATTGGAGTAGAAAAAATCCAAACTCAACCTGATTCTTTATCTATCTATGGGTTTTATAACATAGGAATCAACTGCTTGGTGTGATCACATTACCTATTATAGTTGGGAATGTAACATTACAAACCCTAGTCCATGTTATGCCTCATTATCTTTCATACAATATCCTCTTGGGGAGACCATGGATTCATGAAATGAATGGGGTGCCTTCTACTCTTCATCATAAAATGAAGTATGTCTATAACAAAAAAGTGTATACAATCAAGGATGACCCTCAACCTGATAGTTTTCTCATTGAGAAAAATAACGAAAATCCTTTGAAAATATTGACACCAATTACACAAGTGGAACTCGTGCAAGAGATAAAAATAAAAGCATATTGAAGAGGTTACAAATCTAATGGAAGACACTTAGGGTTCCTTGGATTTCAAACCTAATTTCATGGGAGGATACAAGATTATAAACAAAGAATCTGAAAAGGGAAAAGAAAAAGTGGTAATGTCAACACAAAATTTGAAAGCATCCACTTCAACCACTTTAAGAAAAGACAACAAAATTTGATGAAGTTGATTATGAACAACCATAAAATCTAAAAGAAATGAAAAATATTTATGGAAGAGGTTATGAACTTATGAAACAACTTGGTTATAGTGAGAAATGATGTAGTGCTATAGAATAAGGTATCTGTGTCCCTATAGAGCCTAGCACACAAGAAATAAATAATGGTCTTGGTTATTGTCCTTCAAAAGAAATAAAAGCATCAAAAAATCCTTCACTCAATACCAACACTATTACAAAAGATTCTAACATGCCAACTTTAACATTGGTGCATCCTGAACTGATAGAAATAGCTAATGGTCTTGGTTATTGTCCTTTGAAAGAAATGAAAGAATCAAAGAAATATTTGCTTAACATCAATGTCATCATGCAAAACAATCCTAGGAGTTAGGACATGTCTTAGTAATGATTTGAGTTACCTATATTTTACACCTTCCCTTAAAGGAGAGTACAAAATTTTGTAATCTAAAGAGTCTTGTGTAAGTATGACACCTTGTACTAAGCAAGAGATATTGTTGTCACAAAATAAAGTTTTGATCTAGAGAGTATCTTGTCAAGACTCCTCCAAGATCATTTGACATCTATCCCTCTAATAAAATGAAATAAATTTTACAAAAAGAGTTCATTTTCTACATATCATAGAGTTCATGGTCATTTTACTAATAATTGTAAGGCTTTGAGTAGTAAAATTCAACATCTTAAGGTTTGTGATACTCTTCCTTGTGTTGAAGTGCCTAGTTCCTCCAATTGATATTGATTTTCGTGTTTCTCATCAATCACCTCAACTCACCCTTGTCTTTCACTAAGTAGGGGCAAGGGGGTTAGGCAGCCTTGTCCTTGTATGACACTTATCATTGTCCCTTTAAGCTAGTTTACCACCTTCCATGTATACATAAGAGAAATATTGCAATGTGGACAACATGCCTTAAGTTGGCTCACATGTGACATACTTTTCTTTCTATGTTATCTTTAGCATTTTATTTTGGGGGAAACCCCTTATTTATGGTCTAGTTTCATTCAGGAACATATGACTTGGCATAGGGCTTTCCGAATAAGCTCGCATGTCTTCTTAGAATTTAAAGAAAATTTCTCACAACAATCGTGTTAGAAATCACTTTAAAGTGGGGGAATACATTGACACTCATATTTCATTGTGTGATTTTATTTATTCTTGTGATGCATCCTTTTCTTGGTGGTGTCATTGGGTTTGATATCCTCTGAGAGTGTGATATTTCTTTTACTTTTCATGTCTTGGAGATATTAGACATGATGATCCCTAATAATAAGAACTTACATTAACTAAGCAAGATCCCTTTGAACAAAACCTATATATATATATATATATGTATAGTTTTCATAAGTGTTTAACATAATACAACTTTTTAACCTTTTGAAGCTCGAGGTTTTGTTTTGTGGCACCCTATTGAAGTTATCAGAGGGATAGCTTTGGTATGGTTAGTATGATGAGAGCCTAGATAGAGGCATGACTCTCATTGTAAGGTGAGAGACTAGACTTTGCATGACTTTCTCACTAAGCCACTTTCCCAGGGGCTCACCTAGTGGATGGCCTAAGGTTCCATTAGCCCAGAGTGAGTGTGTGTTTTTTTCATAGTAGAAATTGAGTTCTACTTGTGAACGTTCTTGGAAAAATAGTTGAGACTTGATCCACATAGATTTGGACAAACAATTGAGGCTTGATCCACCCCTTTTTATTTTTGTTTTTATTTTTTCTTTCTTTTAGTCTTTGACATTGTATGTTTGTGTATCTTGTCTTGCTATTGCATATCATACACCTTGTGTGTGTTACTTTGTGCTCATGTTGGCTTGACATAGGATCTTGGATCCTAGGGCCTTGATCACCCTCCTTGATATTTTTCATCCTAGACCATCCACACTAGTACACTTGGACCCCTCTTGACTACTTTAGTGTGAGTTTGACACAAGTTCCTCCTCTTGCTAAAGTGGGGGCTAAATGTAGCGTAGGAAAAAGTATCCCTTTTCACACTTAATTTGGGAATAAATATTAATAATAAAATGAGCTTAAGCCTTAATTTAATGTTGTAATATGTATTTTGCATATTCACACTAATTTTAGGGCCTTATTAATTAAAATGAGATAAATTATGCATTAATTTAGTGTTGCAATATGTATTTAACATATTCACATTTAGTCTAGGGCCTTATTAATTAAAATGGACTTTATTGTACCTTATTTATGGTGTTGTAAGGTGTACCTTTACACTTTCACAATTATCTAGGGCTTTATTAATTAATTGAGGTTAATTTTCCTTAATTGGGCCCTTTAATTCAAATCCAAGCCTAATTAATTGCAATTTCTAAAGAGGAAAACCCAACATTCATTAATGCCATAATATAACACTCATCCTTGAAGAATGTGTATCCTAGGTAAGTGACCTAGGATCCATTCACCATAGGGTGAATGGGTCCTCACTTAGACCTAGCACCATTTTAAATTATGTTTTTGGTAGTATTTTAACATTTTCAAATCCAAATTTGAGTTCTCTTCTATGTGTGCACCCAAGATTTCAAAATTTTTGTGTCATCTATGAATTCCTGATGATCCAACATGATAGGGGCCCTAATGGAGCTAACCCACCTAAATATTTTTCTCCTCTTGGAACAACCTCATATTTTTTGCCTGCAAAGGGTTTAAAAGTACACCTGGTAAATCTCCTATTTCGAACACTTTGGATAAGGTTTCTTTTCTAGCTAGGGAGGACCTAGTTTCTTACGTGGATAAACTTGTCAGTGAAAAGGCATTGAAAAATGCTTCTCTGGATTCTTTGTCTACTTTTTGTATTGTCGAAGGTGATGAAGTGGACACCCCAGATCTGCTCCTGGATGAGGATATCGAGGGCCTTAAGTTATCCCTGGTAGGGAAATTCTTTGCTAGCCACCCAAACATCGACCACATATGAAAATGGGCCACTAACTCTTGGAATATTAAGGGCAGTGTCTCAGTTAGTGCTATGGATAAAGGATTATTCTTATTTAGCTTTTTTATTCCTAAAGATATGATAAAAGTTCTTACATGAGGCCCTTGGGCCTTTGACACAGGATTTAAGAATATTATGTCCCTTTGTAAGTGGAAGCCAGGTTTTGATGCCTCGACTAACCTTGGTAAGGTGGCTCCGACTTGGGTTAGGCACCTAGGTTTTCCTTTAGAGTTATGGAACTATAATATCTTCAAATGAATAGCTAATTCCTTTGGTAACCTCTTGGTTATTGAAAAAATTACCCAACTTAAGTCACGATTGGTATTTGCTAGGATTTTGTGTCAATGTCACTATTAACATAATCCTCCCAACCACGGTGACCTTGAAATACAAATTTGGTAAATGGGTCCAATCCTTCGAATATGAAAAGGCTAAAGTGTATTGTTAGATCTAAAACAAGTTTGGTCACTTACAAGATGCTTGTAATAAGTTTTCCATGTGTAAGAGAGGAGTACCACCATGTGCAAGACCCCAGGTCACAAAGGGCCAAGACACGAGAGGCTGCCCTAACTTACCTCAACTTGATGGGATGTTTAGGGTATGAGGATGAGAATGATGAGGACTATAGAGTCTTGCAACCACTCTGCAATCCCAAGTTTTGAAGCAGGGCTAGGTGAGGTGATGTTTAGGTCTAACACTATACCTCTGGAAGCTCTCTATCCAAGGATGAAAGTGTGGTATTTGGACAACAGCGTAACACATTGGAGTCTCTAAAGTGCGTTGGAGTCCATATAGTCAGACAACATCAAAGACAAGGTCAGACCTAGAAAAACTAGCTAATGGCCTAGCTAACTAATTAAAGGGCCAAAATGATGAGATTAAATAAATAAAGTATTCTCTAATATTATAAAGAAAAAAGGGAAGAGTGAAAAGGGAAAGAATGATCTCACCAGGGAACTCAGTCACCAGTTGGCTCCTTGAAAGCACGTACTCCTACACATAGAAAGAGAGGAAGATTTTGGGTGGTTGTATAGGGGTCTTCCTTAGTCAGACCCCCGTTTAGGTGTTTCCACCTCCACAAACAACCAAGGAAATGAGATAAAGAAAGTAATGTAGTGAAAATCACAAAAGCACTACAAAACAGTAAAGTGCTAACTCAACCACATGATAGAAGGAAATAAATGGAAGCTTACCACTTCCAAGAGCACTCAAGGTTGCTTAGGGGAGAAAATGAGAGTACTCGAGCCTCTGATGCAATGATTCTTCATTCCTAACTTGTTCTACCAAAGATGGAGTGTTGTGTTTGTTGCAATGGGGTACTAGTATGTTGTTTGAGAGCTTGAGAGTGAATGCAAGAGTGTGAAGTGAGATTGTGAATGGAGTGAAGAGTTAGAATGCATGTTGAAGGAATGAATTTGAAGAAGCAATGGATAAAAATTACCATATTCGGGTCGGTCAACCGAAGGGGGCATTACAACTTGACTCCCAATAAGAAGTGTAATGCCTCTGCAAGTTCAGCCACAAAAATCTGCTAGGGACGTAAGCATTCCACGCAGATGTCTGCACGCCGCATGGGCATCCCCAATAGAAATGCCTCCACCAACACTCAAGATAGCCACCAAGTGGGATGCAAGCAGTGGGCTTAGGTGGAATTAATCCTTTGAACTTGGTTTTCTAAAGTGGAGAGTGCAAAAGGGGTAATTTACACATGGGGTGAAAATTCACTCCTATAAACTTTTCCAGCACTTTAGCGAGCATGAATACTGATGAGTGCTCAGTAAAGTAGATCAAGGAGATTGTAGAGTTAGAAGTGTATGCTTGAACCATCGAGGAAGCAGAGCTTGGTCTGGCATACCTGAAGGTGCAGGGCAAGCAAAGGACTCCATAGCTGCTCAGAACTATGAAGCTGAAAATAGAAAGTGCCTTACAGGTTCTCAGTCCTGTAAGGAAGTTGTCCCCCAAAAACTCTATCATGGAGGATACCCCATGAAGGAAGTACCTTACAGGTTCTCGGTCCTGCAAGGAAGGCATCCCCCAAAAACTCTAGCATGGAGGAGACCCAAAGGAAGTTCCCTATAGGTTCTCATTCCTATAGGGAAGGTATTCTCCATGAACTCAAGCATGAAGAACACCTAGTGAAGCACCCCATAGGCTCTTAGTCCCATAGGGAAGGTAACCCCCAAGATCTATCCCATGGAGAAAACCTGAGAAAGAACCCTATAGGCTCTTAGTCCTATAGAGGAACCACCCCCAAGACCTCTCACATGGAGGAAGCTCAAAGGAAAGCAGACTCCGTAGAGTCAAAAAGTGGCCATGTAGGCAAGTGAGTAGACAGTTGCATAGATTGTCGATAATTTTGAAAACTTTTGAAGGGGTCTCTTGGGAACCCGCCATGAAGAGAGGGTCCACTCAAAGGACGCATAATTCCGAAGTAGATGTTCTTTCTCTCGAATTGATGCTTCATCAAGGAATCCTTTTGAAAGATGTTCACTTCATCAAGGAATTTGAAAGGAAGAATATGCCCCCACACAAGGGGAATATTAAAGTTGTTCCCACTTCGGGGGAAGGTTCAATTCCTTTCTTTACGAACCCATGATTAAGGAAACACATTCCATTAGGGTTTCAAGTTGAGAATACGATTTTGAAGAAAGGTTTAGGAGGATTTTCAAGAAAAAATTTGTTGACAATGAATGTGTTTTCTGAAAATCAAAATGTTGAAGAAAGAAAGTTGTCACACATGAGAGGGACAACTTAAGCAAAGAAAAGAGAGAGATAAGGAGAAATAAAAAGAGAGAAAAATACAAACAAAGGGCATAGGGGGATCTGGTTTAGCAGGGTCAAATCTGTCTGAGCTCATATAAATAATAGGTAACTGTGGTGCAAGGCAAAAGATCATCAATCCCTAACCAGATTAGGAAGAATGCATTAGAAGACAAAGTAAAAACAAAAAATTGGGTCAACATGGAAGGGAAGCCTAAATTCCCCCAATGCTTTGCATTGTCCCCAATTTATCAAAAATCAAGTACAAACATAGAAGAATGATGATACAAATAGAAGAAGGTTTACGACACAAAAAATACGCCTATATCCAAGCACCAATAGGCATGACGAGGGTCATCCAAGAACACATAGCATGATCACGGGGGAACACATCACAAAAAAAATGAACACACACACAAGATCAAGAAGAGGCCTCCTCCTAACATTGATTAGCCAAGAGGTCATCTGCTTCCCACTCTAGGTCATCATAGGGGGAAGGAGGACGGGCCTACAGTGGAGGGATGTTAAGAGGAGGGGTGTTCCACCCTCCCGAAACAAGGGCTAAGGAAGAGGGCCCCTCGAGGTCTTCTCCACTAAGCTCTTGTGGAGTCAAGGTCAACAATTTCATGAAGACCACTAACAAGGCCAAAAATTCATCCACAGAGTTAAACATACACCCCATAGGAGTGTCATGTCTAACTTCAGCGGATGGGGCAGGTTGAGCCTAAGATTCATAGCTAGGTTCACTGAGTGACTTGGGAGCAATGATGAACTCAGGAGAAGCCAAGATTGGTTCTGTCACTAGGACATAACAAGTCAACACAAGACTACCTTGTAAAGAAGGTGGGATCCTCTTACGCCCTTCATTTCTAGAAGGACCATTCCCCACCTCTTTCTTCATCAGAGGAGATGAACTCCCCACAAAAAAAGCTAGAGGTGCAGAGGAAGAGGAGGAAAGCACCATAGTGGATACGGCCAAAGTATTAACCATATCCATGGGCTTTGGAAAAGGCTAAATCTTCATAATGGACATCAACAAAGGTTGTTCCACTGAAGGAGCGATGAACACCTATACCCCCTTGGGGTTAGGTGAGTTTGCACTCGTAGTGAAAATAAAAAATAGTGCAGGACCAGACTAGAAAGAAGTAGAAGGAAGGGAAGAGAGAAACACTATAGGAGGACCTGAAGAAGGGGTGGTCGTCTCTTCCTCCTTCCTTTGTAAGGTGGCTTTCTCAACTAAGACGGCCTTTCGTTGGCACTTGCATTTGCATGTAAGGTAGTTTCTTTGGCTCTTGAAGCTAGAGGCCAAAGCTTGTGAAGGAGGAAAAGGCTCATGCTCAACCATAGGAATGTCCACTATGGCCATTTTTGGCGGAGGGACAAGTTCCTAGAGGGGATTAGCAGAGATGGGTCACGGGATAGCGGGAGGAGTCAGTTCAAGAGCCTCGACAATGAACCTCTTCCTGCTTGCTACCTTGGGAGTAGGAGCGGTAGGAGGCAGTAGAGGTCGAGACAAAGAGGACTCTCCTTGAGTGACCTTCTTCCTATCATATCGAACAGATCTAGGCTCCGTTAGCAGAATAGGAAGCTCGAATGCAAGATACTTAGGCTTTCACCAAGAAGGAACGATAGGATTCTCCTACAAATGAGGGGAAGAACATGATGGTACCATAGTGGAGTGGGAAGAAGTGCTAGACTGACTAGCGGGAGAGGAAGAAGAAGGATCACAGGACCACTTCTCTTCTTTCTTTTGAGCCTTGGCGACATCATTGTTAACCTTTAAGCAGGTCTTATGTGAAATAGCATAAGGTGAAGGAGGGTATCTAAATTTTAGCCTTAGATGCCCTTTCTTATAGTTCTGGTAAGTTCGGTGCAGGAGGTTCATGCTAGGTAGGAGAGGACCAACATGCTTAGGCCAAGAGTAATCTAAGGAGTAGCTGCCATGTGCAACTAGTGGTCTATAACTAGTGTCGTAGATTATGTGTACGAAACCTCCATGGGTAAATTTTAGACACTTATGCATGACAGAGGGTACTGCATTCATCGCTACCAACCAAGGGATACCCAACTTCACTGTAAAGAGTTTAGACATAGGGATGATTTCAAACAAGAGGTTCACAAATTTAGGTCCCACCAAGACCGATAGGACAATACTACCTAAAGGGGTCATGGAAAGCCCGTCATGTGCGTGGATAGTATTCACGGGTGCATCATACCCATCTTTATGTAAAAAATTGATTATCATAATCTCCTTAGTGATTATGATTACTTGTGATGTCAGGTCAATGAGAAAACCTGATATAATGTTCCCATTGATCCACATGGGAATATAAAGAGGAGATGATTCTTTGTTGAAACCCATCAGTAGGTCCTATGAAGTAAAATTTATGCCAGTACCATTGTCCATAGGCTGTGTAGAGGGGATAGGTTGATGCATGAAGGATGCCATAACACAGACTAGACAACACTTACATAGAGTCCCTAAAGGTAAAAGGATAAGACAGTGACCCAACTAAGGTTTCATCATGCAATACCTTTGGAACCCTCTAATTATGCCAACTAAGGGTTGTAGGTTGGGTTGTAAGGCAACAGTCTTACAATGCTCACACCTACAACACTCCTAGAGTACGAGGAAAGGAACTGTCAGTATCCCACAAATGGAACCAAAATGGTTCACGTTGGGTTCACTAAAAATGTAAGAGATGGGTACCACATGTGCAAGACCCTAGGTCATGGAGGGCCCAGACACGAGAGGCTACCCTAACTTACCTAAGCTAGATGGGATGTTTAGGGTATGAGGATGAGAATGATGAGGACTATAGAGTCTTGCAACCACTTTACAATCCTAAGTTTTGAAGTGAGGCTAGGTGAGCTGATTTTCAGGTCCAACACTATGCCTCTGGAAGCTCTCTATCTGAGGACAAAAGTGCAGTCTTTGGATGACAGTGTGGTGTGCTAGTGTCTCTAAAGTACACTGGAGTTTGTATAGTCAGACAATAGTGAAGATGAGGTCAAACCTAGAAAAACTAGCTAACAACCATGCTAACTAACTAAAGGGCCAAAATGATGAGATTAAATAAATAAAGTATTCTCTAATATTATAAAGGAAAAAGGCAAGAGTGAAAAGGGAAAGAATGATCTCACCAAGGAACTCAGTCACTAGCTAGCTCCTCAAAATAACGTACTCCTACACATAGAAAGAGAGGAAGATTTCGGGTGGATGCATAGGGGCTTTCCTCAACGAGACCCCCGTTTAGGTGTTTCCACCTCCATGGATAGCCAAAGAAATGAGATAAAGAAAGTAATGTAGTGAAAAGCGCAAAAGAACTACAAAACAATAAAGTTCTAACTCAACCAAGTGATAGAAGGAAATAAAGGGAAGCTTACCACCTCCACCAAGAGCACTCAAGGATGCTTTGGGAAAAAAATGAGAGTACTCGAGCCTCTGCTAAAATGGTGTTTCTTTCTCGACTTGTTCTACCAAAGATGCAGTGTTGTGTTTGCTGCAATGGGATGCTAGTATGTTGTTTGAGAGCTTGAGTGAATGCAAGAGTGTGAAGTGAGCTTGTGAATGGATTGAAGAGTTAGAATGCATGTTGAAGGAATGAATTTGAACAAGGAATGGAGAAAAATAGCCATATTTGGGTCGGTCGGCCGAAGGGGGCATTACAACTTAACTCCCAATGAGAAGTGTAACGCCTCTATAGGTTCATCCATAGGAATCTGCTAGGGACGTAAGTGTGTCATGCAGATGTCTGCACATCGTGCGGGAATCTCAGATAGAAACACCTCCACCCATGATCAAGATAGGCACCAATTGGGATGCAAGCAGTGGGATTAGGTGGAATTAAGCCTCTGAACTTGGTTTTCTAAAGTGGAGAGGGAAAAGGGGGGATTTTACACATGGGGTCCAAATTCCCTCCTATACACCATGTAACCAAAGAATGACTAGTTTAGGGTGTTGATAAATTATCCCACTAAAATTTATTCTCTAAAGGCTTTGATGAAGGAACCTGTCACTACTTGTTCCTCATCGGTTCCACTATGTCTTGGTAAGGAGTTGGTGTGTTCCTAGAATCTCTTGGTTGAAAACTCTGTTGAGGAAACAATGTTGTCATTAGGGTTGATTGCCCCTCTTGAAAGACCTAAAAAGGCTTTCATGAATGCTGAAGTAGAAATAAAACCTTTATCCCCCACTTCAAAGGCTAACTTGGATCCTCAATGTGCTACTTAAATGTTCGACAGTAAACTTGTGGTGAGCAATGAGAATAACTTGTCACAAGAAGTGGAAGGAGTAGATATGATACTCCAAAAATAAAATATTAAAAACCTAGAGGAAGGAGAGATAAATATTCAATTGGAACCAAATTTGGCCTCTTCCCCTATGCACCTAGAAGAAGATTATTAGGAGGAGGCCCTAACTCTAGATGCTACACCAAAAATAGACAAAATCCTTAAAGATAATAAGGGTCAAAAGATTCATTCTTCCCCCTAGCTGGAAGGCTTGGGTGATGAAGAGTGAAACAAAGGAAATACAAAATATAGAAAGAAGAAGAAGTTGGATATGGTAGGAAGCAATAAAGTTGGTAGACCACCTCTAAAGGAGTCAAGGAACAAAGATACAACAAGGGATGTTGCTTTAGGAAAATAGAAAATCCTTGATTCCATCTCAAGGAATAAACCCATAAAGAAGTAAGTGGGGGATTCTCTCCCCTGTTTAGTAGTATCAAGGTGATACTACTACTCTATGTTTCCAATGTGAGAGATTTAGTGGAACATTAGGGGACTTAATAGCCCATACAAACAAGGACTATCTGGTTGGTTGGGTTTTAGTAGTAATTTTTTTTTTTATGGTTTCCATGGAAGAAAATGCTACCTCTATTAAATGGAATTTGGTAAACATCTATGGCCCCAATGCATGCCTTGACAGACACAATCTTTGGAATTTGTTAGAAGGTAATATAAACAATGGGAAGGGGGTGTTTTGGATGCTAGGAGGGGACTTTAACTCTTCATTTTTTCCTTCAGAAAAGCTTGGAGGTCTAATTGGCTTCTCAAATAGTATGATGGGTTTGGTTGGTTTCATTAACTTTGTGGGTTTAATGGATATTCCTTTTATTAGGTCTCTTTCTACCTGGTCTAATAGATACCATGGTAATCATCTAATTCAAGTAAAGCTAGATTTCTTCCTTATCTCTTTGAATTGGAACATTTTACAAGATCTCACCCTCATTGCTCTTCCGAGAATAGGTTTGGATCACATCGTTCTCCTCCTCAGGTGGTATGAAAAATTTGCTAAAGGACCTTTTACCTTCAGGTATGAAATAATGTAGACTCATCATCCTGATTTTAGAAATCTTGTTGAGGGTTGGTGGAATTCTCCATGTAGTGGTACTCCCATGTTCTATTTGGTTCAGAAGCTAAAAAAAGTTAAAGATTGTGTTAAAGGATGGAATAAATACTCTTTTGGGAATATATTCACTACAAAAAATAACTAAGACTAAATATTTGGGAAAAATAGGAATTGATGGAGTAGGGTAATATTGACAAAACTATTTGATATGAAGAAATGGACTTGAGGTCTCAGTGGTTTAAAATAAACAAAAAAGAAGAGATTTTCTAGAAACAAAAATCAAGGATACAATGGTTGACAAGAGATAGAAATACTAAAAATTTTCATTAGTCTACCCTAAAACATAGATGTAGAAATAGGATTAGATCTTTAAAAATTGATAATGGGTTGATTCTAAATAAGGGGGATGAAATCACCAATGAGGCTATTTCATTCTTTTCAAACTTTCAAAATATGTCTGTGGTTGACCAAGCTGATCTGGATTATATTCTATAGGTTATTCCACAAGTCATTACTGAGTAGGATCTAAAAGAATTATCTAGAGTTGCTTCCCTTCAAGAAGTTAAGGAGGCAGTCTTCTCCTTTGGTGCTTATAAATATTTGGGGCTTGATGGTTTCTCTCCTAGTTTTTTCCAAGATTTTTGGGATATTATCTCAACTGACCACTTCAATGCTGCTTGGAATTTTAGATTTAGTAAGCTTCTAAATCAGCTTAATGCCAATTTTATAAAACTCATCCCTAAGTCAAAAAAAGCTTCATCAATGAATGATTTTAGACTAATCAATTTGTGTAACTAAACCAAATGGAAAAATGGTTCCACCTTTTGGGAGATGGAATTGGACCTATTTCACACTTCAATTTATTAGGAAATTAGATGCATCAACCAAGTGACTTGATTGAGGAATGGCTAGTGGATTCCTTGGATAATTAGATGGGGGTTCACCATTAAATGAATTTTCAAAAGGGATAAATGAAAACACTTATGCTAACTCACTATGAAACCTAGGAAATTGAAAGCATGAAAGAAAACTGATAAATTGAATGGAATAAAAAAGTACCTAGATGAATGGAGATGCAAACAAAAGGTCTAAAAACTCTAAAAATTGTTGTTAGGGTTTTCACCGGGACTAATATGCTAGGTAGGGTGTATGAGTCTTGTTGTAGGGTTTTGAGGGTAGAATCTAGAATTCTTCTGAAAGCTGATCAGGATCTACAAAATGGTGATGAAATGCTATCCCAGGACTAATATTCCATGATGGGAGATTTAGTCCACCTATAGGTTTTCAGAGCATCTTTTTGAGTCCTCTAAACCCAGATATGACACTATTGAATGTTGTTGAAATTCTATATCAGGGACTAAATCACCAAGTTGTGCAAATGAGTCTAGTTCACCTAAATCTACAAAACATAGATCACAAGAGAGAAAAAATGTTTTTTTGTTAGAAGATGGGGGTTTTCCTTGGTCAAACCCCATTTTAGTAATTAAACCTTAAAATAAAATGAAATAGTATGAAGGAATGATGAATGAACAAATGTAATGTTATAACACACAAAACCCTTGATATGAGGATTACAAACTTGTGTGAAATGGATAGCATGAATGTGGATCTTGAATCTTGATTGAATGCTTGAATATTTGTCTTGAATTCTTTCTTCAATCATGATTAAAGCCACTATGGTGTATAGTAAAGATCTCATTGTTAAAGGGAAATTTTAAAATTTATGAAAAATCGACATGACAAATTCCATGGAGTATAGCCATGGATAACCAAGCTTCACATGGAATTGATCGTACATTAGGATGATGGAGAATGAGACATCTAATTGTTTTAGTCCAACTTTCAAAGGAAGGGTGATCAATCCTATTGTAGAGAAAGCAAAACCATTATGCATTTTTATCCATGCTTTCAGTTTATCATATGTATCTTGGTAGAGTTCATGCACAGGTAAGAATTCTTTAGTGATCACATTCTCTACACAGATGGGATCGATTAATATCTCATTAGTAGGCGTTTCATTAATTTAGCCAACTATGTAAAGAGGACCATTAGATTCCTTTCTGATTATATCTTTTGATAAGAAAGAAATGTTAAGAGGCATTTTATTTTGGCCCTTACAAGGTTGAATTTTGATCAATCCAACCATATTATCCACATGAATTTGTTCATTAGTATCCATGTTGTCATCATCTATGTCAACATTCATCACATCATTCTTAGTTTCACTAACTTTGACAAATGAAATATTATGATTTTACATGGGGTTGGTAAATATTTGTAGGTTTTGTTTGAGATGGGAAATAGACTTATTACCTCAATCATTAACACCACCAATTTGAATATGATTGGAATCAATGAGATTTTGCACCATTTGTTTAAGACGCTTACAATGTTTTGTATCATGTCCATTTTGACGATGAAAATGAAAATAGGAATTTGATCTAAATTTTGGAGGTAATGGTTTAGTAGGATCAACAACTTTAAGGAGAGGTAAGGAAATCAAGTTCTTTTTTAAAGTTATAGCATGGTGTTATGGAGGGTATCAGTTAAGGGAGTAAATTGTCTATTTAGATCCCCAAATGTAAAATGATTTGTCTTCTTTATAGAAACCACTTAGGTATCAACATGTTGGGTTGGTTGAGGGGGACTTTGTTGAATAAATCCTTTATTTTATTTCCTAAAAGGTTGGTAAATGTTTTGAGTTGTGGATTCAGAATTTTTAGGATGGCTAGAGGTGGGTTTTGTTTCATGACTATTAACCAAGTTTTGATAATCACGAAGGGTGGTACACAAGTGTATGAAGGAAGGAAATTTGATCATACCAAGATTATATTAAATCTTATTTTGTAAGTTCTCAATGAACATTCATTGAAGGTGAGGATCAAGAATCTTTATGTCAATTTGGGAATAAAGCAATTAGTATCATAAAATGAAGTTAGTGACCTTTTCATCATCCTTTTTCTTACATCTCATAAAATCAGATAAGATAATCTTAGGAGTTATGTGAACTTGGAAATGGTTAATAAAGGCCTCAAAAATTTCATTGAATGATGAATTGAGTTATTCGGTAATGAGAAAAACCATTCTAAAGCAGTATCCTTCAAGGACCTAGGGAAAAACTTAGCCAAGAGCTTATCTTCAAGGATGAAATCACTGAATAAGGCGGTGTAAGAGGAAACATGGTTAGAAAAATCTCCTTTCTCTCCATATTTATCAAACCTAGGAATCTCTATACCTTGTGGTATTGGGATTATTAATGTCTCCAAGGATAAAGGATTACTTTTGACATAGTATGTTGGTTGGCCATTTTGATTTTGGTTTATAGTGGAAATTTTTCTTTGAAGGGACAAAATGTTATGCAAGAGTTGGTTAAGGATGGCATCATTTTTTATGTTTTGGGATGGAGGTGAATATTGTGGAGGTGTATATGTGTTTTAGGGGAAAGTGAATGGGACACTAATGGGAGGTAAAGTGGTAGGAGATATGACATGAGATGCCACAAAGGTACAAGTATTGCTAGTGGAAATACCCAAGGTAGGAAAGAAATTGCTAGTATGTTGCATTGTTGTGGTAACTTGAGGGTTGGTGTAAGTAAGAATAGAGGTAATGGTTATAGGCAAAGGAATTTGGGTTCCTCCTTGACTTTAAGCATTGTACAAAGTTTGAGAACAACTAGTCATTGAGGTAAGGTGTTTTCCAAAAATATGAGCTAAGTTATGTGTAATCTCTATTCCTTTTTTCACTTTTAATCATTCGGTGTATGTTATCTATGGTAGGAATAGAGGTGTTGGAAATTTTTTCAATACTCACTAGGTTTTGTAGATGTAACAATTCTTCATGGATTTGGATTAGGTTTTCTTGAGGGACACTAAAAACCATTGTTTCAACACTTGTCATACTACTTGAAGATAAAGAGTTGTCAATGGTATGGTCCATATCTAGTGAACTAGTGTCAACACTATGACTAAAAGAGCTAGATAACCCAAAATCCACAATGAGTGTGTTATTGCAAGATGACATGAGCCAAGAACTATGTCTCACTATAGTAGTAGCAATAGGAAACCAAGTTGTAAAGCTCATACAAGGGTCAATGAATGCAATGAGCACAAGATAAATGATATGCTTTAATTCCAATTCTTATGTTTACAAATGCATTTCAAATCAAACCAATTTTGAAAATATTTCTAATGATAGTAATTCTGTAAACTAAAACAGTAATCTAAAGACAACAACCAAAAGCATGAATGACAAGATTTTAATGCTAGAAAAAGCAAATTCAGACCTAATCAAGGACTAATATGCCCATGTGGGTGTATGAGTCCAAATTAGGGTTTTTGACTATAATTGACGGATTAGCATGGGCCAATTACACTTGATCCATGAAGAATAAAAGCATAATGAAGCCACTAATGTTGCATCTCAAAAAGATCATTCAAATGAAAGTTAAACTAGACATTTATCAAAACAAAGCATTCTAAACTATGAAAGCATTTAAATGTCTACTCTAACCCATCTAAAACTTATCTTATTGTGAGATTGGTGTCATGTTGATGTGGAACAATGACCCTTTCCCAATCTCGTGATTAGTGAGATTGTTTCAATCGATTCTATTAAAGAGAATCAATGAAATAGATGTGATATGTGGATGAAAACATGATTCATGCTAAATTGAACATGATGCAGGCTAAATTAACATGATTTTATGCTAAAAATGATCTAAATATGAAAATGCTAAGCTAATATAAGTGGATTCTAAGCTAAAATATTCAAACCCTAATTTATAAACAAGCTAAATGGATGCATGGAAGCCATTAATGGAAGCTTAAAGCTAATATGCAACTAAAATGAACTAAAATATCATAAATGTGAGTAAAGAGTGAGTGTGAGTATGAGTGATTTCAACATCATAAGTTTGCTCTGAAA
This sequence comes from Sequoia sempervirens, assembly GCA_007258455.2. Taxonomy (NCBI): domain Eukaryota; kingdom Viridiplantae; phylum Streptophyta; class Pinopsida; order Cupressales; family Cupressaceae; genus Sequoia; species Sequoia sempervirens. Next base: position 37,386 of record VDFB02342136.1, read on the forward strand.
AATGGATCCATTTGTCTCCAAATAGTGACCTATTTATAGGAAAGCAAATGAAAAATGAAGGGTTGAGATCAAAAAAGTTAATAAATGGTCAAGAATGGAGGAAATGGGAGGCATGGATCATGGATTCTCATCAACGGGTGAGAATGCAAGATGAGATGTAATAAAGGGTTCTCATTCCTTCCAAACACACTTTTGACCTATTTAAGAGGTCAAAAGTTAACTTTCTCAAGAGGTTTCAAGCTTAGCTTGCTGAAGAAGCCAAGTGAGAATATTCCCTTTTTCAAATGATTGGAGGAGAGAGAATATTCTCATGGGTGAGGAAAAATGTTATTTAGCTAATTAAAACTAAATTAAATTGTGCAAAAGAGGAATATTATTGTAGAATATTCCCTTGCAAGTTGGAGGAATTAGATTAATTAGATAGTTGTTAATTAAACAAGGTATAATCATACAATTAGGGGAATTAGAAGAATAAAGTGATATTAATTAAATTAAATGATTTAATGAATGGGGAAGGGTGAAATAACATTTAATTAAATAACTTAGGGTTATTTAATTAAATAAGAAGAATTAGGGAATTAAATTAAATAGTTTGATTTATTTAATTTAATGAGATGAAATGTTGGCATGAAAGTGGGGGAATTAACCTGATTTGATGAATTAGGTTAATAGCTAAAAATGATGCCATTAATTAAATAGCTAGGCTATTTTAATTAATTAAGCAAAAAGAGGATGGATTTCAAGAGGAGATGATGTTAGTATACTTGATTCAAGTGTATGATATCATTCAGGATATTTTTTAGTGTCTACATTTTACCCCTCTTTGAAGTGAGGTACATGTTGCTTTAGTTCAAAGACTGATGCTCTTCAGATTAAAAACTACTGCTTAAATCAAAAAATAAATTTTTATTTATTCTTTAGATGCCCCACTTCTAAAGGATTAAGTTGATTCCCTCCCTCCTAAAGAAATTGGGCAGAAATTTTGAATTTTGGGATGATTTCTCGACAAAGGTTAAAAGCTTCCCCAGGGGTCCGAAAAGGCTTCAGGATGCAAGAATTATGCCAAAAACACAAAAAATGATGAAAAATAATGTTCCAATTGGAAAAATTGGTGAAAATGATAATAAGCCCTAGCTTCAAGATTAAATTAGGGAAAAAAACCTAATTTTTTAGCATAAATAAGTGAGGAAGGGTCACTTTCAATTCATTTGTGCATTCACACCTTAAGGAATTCTTGTTGTTTTGAGAGGGGAGCAGCCATTAGGTCTAGTTCGAGTGTATAGATAATTTTTTATTTTGTTTCCCCATTCTTTGATATAGATATACATTCATGGGATCCTTTTTGATAGCCTCATGGATATTGTATTTATGATCCATATACATACACTGATCCATATATTGTACCATGACATTCATTTTTTGATATATATATGATACTGATATAGATTCGATATGATGTGTTCATCTTATTTCATTCTTATGATTGTATGGATTCATATGATGTGAGATGTGACATGCTTATATTTTATCATGTATGGATGCACTTTACTTATGCTTATGCGATATGCGATGATACATGAGATGTAATGATATGGAAAAATGCAATGCTATATTTTTTTTCATTATCTTTTCATGATATGCTATGGGATGGATGATATGATATATAGATGTTATGCTATGATAATGATAATGAAAGGTATGTTTATGATATGAAACGATTTAATATGTAAGAATAATAAATCTATATTATTGATCACAACTTAAATGATAATGATGATGTTGGATGAATGTTTCATGATATGCTATGATTATGTGAGATGTATGCATGTTGATGATTTTTGGATGTAGGATGGATGCATTGATGATGTTTTGTTGATTGTCATGATACCAGGTTAGCATGAAGAGAAGATAAAAGAAACAAGATGAAGGACCATTGATTCTGATGATTGCTTCAAAAGATCCAACAAGTCTATGATCCACCAAAACTTTATTAGAGATGGTGATGAGAAATGCATGGTGATGATGAATGTAGGATGATGATTTTCTCAAAATTTGGGATTGGGATTTTTCGTCATTCCTTATTGTTTGATATAACACATAGACATGATGCATCAAGGTATTAATAACCAGGACAACGTTGTATCTAGTGTAATGGAATTTGACTCTACAAACATATATGACAGTTCTTATTCACATATTAGCATACATAAATCTTATTGGAATGTAAGTTAGAAGCTTATAATATATTGGACCAAAGCATATGCAATAGTCAACAACATACCCCAAACAACCTTCCTACACACAACTAAGCAGGTATGTGCTAAGATTATTTTACAAGAGTATCCACAAACACAACAAACGAAAGATAATGATCGATGCCCCATTCCTTTCTCCCTAGATAATTTTGATAGACATCATTGAGAGGTCCTCAAAATGGATTATTGAAATAAATCATAAGAAAAGATCAAAGGAAAATAGTCAGTCTTATCTATATCTCTTTCCATTTTAACTTAGCTAAGGTGATGTCTGATATTGATGCCCATCGCAGGAAGGATACATCCTAGGACATGTTGATCAGGGGTTGTTTTTGATGTAGGATGATGATGAAATTTATGATAAGTCATTGATATAAAATTCACTGGCATGTTTACCTATGATTTAGACTTTAGATTTTGACACTTAGGTTCTCACTTTACGACTTGCTACACTTTCTTTCTATTTGTTTTGCCAAAGGTTGAAGATGATGAGCGATTTATTATGGGTGAAAGTTTATTGCAGGTGAAAGTGAGATGGGATGGGTAGTTTTGGATTTTTTGAAATATTTCAATGTTTTTGGTATTTTGAAAAAGTTTTGAGGCTGTTTTTGATCATTTTGAGTTATTTATGAGGTTGTTTAGGGTTTTTTGAATGTTTTTTGATGTTTTTGGGATTTTCTAAAATATTTGAATGTTTAGGATTTTTGATTTTCAATTTTTTTTATATTTTGGAGATTATTTGGATGTTTTGGGATTTTTGAGAGTTTTGACCAAGAACCTAACCTAAAAGACCTATTCTAGGGGCCTTGGGGACTGATCAAAGATAGGCATTTCCTATGTTATACATGTAGAAACCATGTAGTTTGATTGACTCGACTTATTAAAAAAGTTGAGATATGAACAGTTGATGGAATGCTAGTTTATTATGACAGACTCCGAAAGGACTAACCTAGGGTGTCTCGGGGGCATATCAATGATGACCTTGCCTACGTTCAAGCTTAGAGACAATGTAGTTCGACAAGGGTACTACTTTTTTTATTTTTCAATGTTTGACCTATTTAGGGATTTTGATGTCTTTTGGATTTTTTGGATTTTGACTTTATAATTTTCTAAATGTTTTTGGAGTTTAGTTGTATAGGATTTTGCAAATTTTTTGGATTTTCTGGATGAGATTTTGCAAGGGTTTTTGGATTTTTTGATGATTTGTTTTTTGGATTTTCAATGAGATTTTGAGGAAAACAATACCTAGATCATGATGTCAATGTCACATTATGGGGTATAAGATATGGATCAAGAGTTATTTGAAAACAAGAGTACAATAATCTGCCCCCAATGTCTAGAAATTCTTCATAATGCAATGGATAGCCAAGATAGGTAATGTATATGTGAAGAGTTTGAAAGAGTTTTAGCATGCTAGGTATAGGCTATGGGACTTCACGAGATAAAATGGTAAAGACCCTATCAAAAAATTTCCATGAGTAGAGTTGAAGTAGATGTTGAATCTTTGTCAAGATCAAGATAAAGTGGAATGTTTGGATTGGATGGATGGAGTAAACATTGGTTTTATCATGACAAGGATGAGATGCTTCTGTCTGAGAAGGATCATATAGGCACTCGATTCTACTCATGATGCTTGTTTGCTAGGTTTTCATCATAGTACTTTCACAAAGCACCACCATAGTGGTTTTTACTAGAGGAAAATTTTTATTTTTACTATTTTCTTGATTTTTTTATTTTTTTTATTTTTTAATGATTTTCACCCTCAAGTTGAACCAACTGGTGGTACTTGTAGAGGCCACTGTCATAAAATTCCAACAATATCCTACTTCAAGAAGTTTCTTTGCTACGATAAAATCACTTGAATGCAACCTTGAAGAACTCTGATCTACCTTGTGGATACCAGAATTAACCTTGTCTATGTGCACACATTGTGATAAAGTTCCTTCATAATCCTTATGATGAAGAGTAGCTGCCAACACACGATCAATGCGAGAATTGGGTATTGTGAATGGAGTGTACGATGTCATGTATAAAGGAATATGAGTTGTATTGGTCGATGGTTTGGAACCTTTGACTCTCCAAACTTAGGAAGATGATCAATGATGGGTGGGAATAAAGGTTTTCATGGAATCAGGACCAACCACTAGATATAATTTGTTCCTTGCTTGAGAAGTCTTCTTTTGTATTTGAGAATGCTTTTGATTGATACATTTCCCTTTTTTATTTTTCTCCATAATTTCTTTTAATAGTGGAGTTTTGGAGAGATGATTTTCTTTATTTTTCTTTGGTATCCATTTGTACTTAATGTGTCTTTTTTGCTTTACTGCTTCATTTTCTTTGATGATCTTGTAGTGAAGTAAAATGCATACCCTTGCATTTTCACACTTGTTTGGGCCTACATTCCTTTATTAATGTTTCTTTATGGCTTAATTGGTCCTATTTTATGTCCACAAGCCCTATGAATGACATATTTTTGTAGTTAATCCTGACATTCTCCAATGCATAAATGATAATGTAATGACTCCATCCATGTGTCCCTAGTTATTGGGTCAGGACTAAAATGCCATCTAGGGTGTCTTAGTCCCCCAAGGCTCTCGGGACCCTAATTTTGGCATCTCTAGATTGGGTCCCTTTTTGGTGTTTGTGCCCCAAGTTTTAAGGACTTGGGATTAAGACGTCACCTACGACATCTTAGTCCTCCTTGAGTTATTTTTGAGATTTAATTTCAAATTCTAGTGGGATTTAGCCTCCTTTATTTAATGAATTCATATGTCAGCTTGGTGTGATATAATTTTGGGATATTAAGCATAGATAAGTATAAATACAAGGTTCCTTCATTCATTTTAATCCAAGTCTTTTGTGAGATCTTTTATCATACCATAATTGAGTTCACAAGAGCATTCAAGAGAAAATTCATCAAGCATTTGGAGACATTTTTAGATTCAAGCATCATATCAAAGAGTTTTCTTGCATCATGTGTGTTATTGTGCTAACATTTGTGATGTAGGGTATTGATTCAAGCAATCAATTCAAGCAAGATCTTTCAAGCATTCAAGATCCATATCCATTGCAGTCATTACACACAAGTTTGCAAACTTTACAAGGCTTTGGTAAGTTGTAGCATTGCATATTGTTCACTCATCATTTCCTTCATTATTTCCATTTCATTTCAAGGTTTAATTACCAACAAGGGGTTTGACCAAGGAAAACCCCAATTCATTAACAAACAACAACTTTTCCCATTTTGCATGTTTGGGATTGCAAATCTAGGTTGAAGACTTGAAGATCACTTGGAGTGTAAAGTTGTAAAAGTTACAAAGTTGCATTATAAAGTTGTCATCTTCACATAAACTAACCTATAGGGCATATTCAGAAGAATCTGTATTTTCCCCAAAAAAAGCAATGGGACTAATATGCCATCTTGGGCATCTTATTCCTTGTTGACTTTGATTCTCTAGTTTTCAAGATTTGAAATTTCCTTTCTGTGTTTCTGTGGGTTGCTTTTTGTTTTCAGTTTCAGTTTCTAGATTCACAGTTATTCCAATTTCTTTCATTTCAAGTGTAATTGCAAGCATAAGATATTGTGTTCATTGCATTTTTTTGTGTTTTATCCATTGTATGAGTTGTATTACTTGGTTTCCTATTGCTAATACTATGGTTAGATGAAGTGCAAGACCCTCATGGCATCTTGCAATAAGACACTCGTTGTGGATCTTAGGTTATCAAGCTCTCTTACTTCTGGTGTTGGCACTAGTTCACTAAGTATGGACCATAACTTTGACACTTATTTTTCTATACCTACCTTACCTACAAGTGTTATGCCACATTGTTGAAATATGTGCCTCAATTTTTATTGACATGTAACTCCTGCAGGGCAAAGTTGTTGTGACATTATTCATGTCTGGCCGACTAGCTGTTCTGAATCCTTTGAAATGTTCATGTCGCCGAGACAGAGCTGATGTCTTGCCGAATGAAGTCTATCATTGTGACCTAGATGTATTCACTATGACCTTTTGTCGAGTTGAGACCTTTGGCCGATAGTATGCTCTTATCGGGCTTCGGGGAAACACAAGGGTCTCAGGGAGATGTCCCAGCGAGTATGAAATGTCTCACCGACAAAGGTTACTATCGGGTGTCAAAGCGGATGTCAAAGTAGCTCAAGGGTTTCAGGGAGAAGTCCCAGTGACTGGAGAATGTCTCATTGATAGCATATGGCTATCGGGGTAACACAAGGATCTTGGGGAGATCTCTCAGTGACGGGTGTTTGGTCTCACCGATAGGAGTATTCACTTGGTGCCTTCATGGTGACAAAAAGACTTCGAAGAGAAGTCTTGGCAAATGAGGAAGGTCACGTCGACGGGGATACAACTGAAGTCATCGGAGTAGCTCATGGGTGCTCAATGTAAGGTCTTAGCGAAAGACATAAGTCTTGCTGACTTGGTAAGACTTGGTTGTGCTCGGAGTGAAGTCTCGGCGAAAGACGAATGTCTTGCCGACTGTCAGGGGCTTCGGTGAAACTTGAGGAGACTCGATGAGAACTCTTGGCGAACGGTAAAGTCTTGTCGATGGAAAAGTGGAAATCGATATGACTTGTGAGCATCGGTAAAACGTCTTGCCGATGAAGGAATCTCTTGCCGATAGAAATGAAATGGATGTCGATGGATTCAGTATGAATCATGGCATTCGTTATAACACCTTGCCGACTGTTTGGACATACACCGATATCGTTATGAAGACTTTGTGGCATTGGGGAGACACTGTTAGTGTCTCACCGATATGCCAACAAAGTTGAACGCTCTTGACTAGATTTTCCATCCTATGTGGAGCCTCGTGGACCAATCAGAGGAAGCATTTTTCAAATGGATGGCAATTAGATTTTTGCAACTGTTGCAATGCTAGAGCTGAACTGCATGCAGGGAAAAATCAATGCTCAAGAGGAAACTTTCTATGATGGGGAAATGGCGGATAAGGATGAACAAAAGGTAAAAATCAGTATGTGATAAGATTTAAAAGATCGATTGTGATTTGGAAATGAGTGTGAGATTGTAATCAAATTCTTGTGAGCATTTCTATAATTGAATGAATAGTGAATAAAGCTACTGTGAACGAACACCAGAGAGTTGTATCTATGCATTATATGTAATTTTTTGTTACTATAATACAAAGAGATTCAGCTTGGTGTGGTGGGTTTTTTCCCGAAAGGGTTTTCCCATGTAAATATGTTGTTCATTATCTTTGTGTATTTGTTTTGTTTCTATTAATCTTTCATGTGTGTCTTAATTGGATTGTAATTAGAAAATTAAAAGTACTGTCTGCATTCTTCCCTGTGGTTTTGACGTTAGGAAAGTTGCTTCCACACCTATGCTTTCCTTACAAGTGGTATCAGAGCCTGGCCAATTGTGTTGTCCTTTTGAGTGGGTTGGTCTTTTTGTGTCAATCCTTTTCTAGTGAGAGTTTGGTAGAAGTCTGATAATTTAATTATAGATTAAGATGGAAAGCACATCCAAAAAGATGGATATAGAGAAATTCAATGGTAGCAATTGTGAGTTGTGGAAACTCAAAATGGAAGATCTGTTAGTGGACTGAGATCTTTGGACTGCTATGACTGAAATGAAACTTCAGGCCATGAAGCAAGAAGATTGGGACTGGGTAGATAGAAAATCAAAAGGGTTGATAAGGCTCCGTTTAGCAGACTCTATTCTTTTGAGCATTCATGAAGAAAAGACTACATCTTTCTTGTGGAAAAGACTAGCATCCATTTATCAAGGCAAGTCCTTGGTAAACAAATTGTTCTTGAGGAAGAAGTTGTACTCTTTGAGAATATAGGAGGGAGGATCCATTGTTGATTATTTAAACACGTTCAACATTATGATTGCTCAGTTAGCATCTGTTGGTGTGAAAATTGAAGATGAAGATCGCTGCATGTTGCTGCTTTATTCTTTGCCAAATTCTTGGGATCATTTGGTAATGGCCATTGGGAGTACAACATCCATTTTCAAGATGGAAGATGTTGTTGCTTCTTTTTTGTCGGAAGAGATGAGAAGAAAATATTCTGAGATGGAAAAGGAGGCTCTGGCTGTCAGAGGTAGATCGAAGGAGAAAGGTAAGAAGAAGGACAAGAAATCTAGATTGAAATCAGAAGGGAGATCAAAGTCTCCTGGCAAGAAGTCCAAGGTGAAGTGCTGGAATTGTGGGCAACCTGGTTATGTCTGAAAGGATTGCAAGGAGGAGAAAAAGAAGAAGAAGAACTCTTCTAGCAATGATTCTTCTCAGAGTGATGCAGACGCCTTCATTGCAGCTTTGGCTACACGGGCATCAAATGATGTCTAGCTGATTGATTCTGGAGCATCTTTCCACATGACATCTCATAGAGACTGCTTCATGAAGTATGAAGAATACAATGGTGGAAAGGTGTACTTGGCAAGCAATTCATCCTTGGAAATTGTTGGCCGTGGAAGAGTCAGAATTCAATTCCTTGATGAAAGAGTGAAGGGAATCAATGATGTGATGCATATACCAGGTCTGGCTCAAAACCTACTTTCGGTAAGTAAGCTGAATGATATTGGAGTGTAGGTCACGTTCTCTGGAAATGGCTGCAAGATGACTAGAGACTATATGGTGCTGGCTATGGGTGCTCCAATTGGTACCTTGTACAAGCTGGATTCACTGCCTATCCAATGCAATAGTGTCTCTGCAAAGTCACTTAAGGCTGCTCATGGAGAAAAGAAGGAAAATGTTCCTGATGGTGTAAACTCCATGGAGGTTAAACTTCCAGTAGAGAAGACTATGCTCTGGCATCATAGGCTAGGCCACATTGGTGAGAAAGGTTTAAAAACCTTGAAAAATAAAAACCTGGTAGAAGGTCTTGAAGATTGTAACCTTGAGTTCAAATTTTGTGAACATTGCATATATGGTGATGCAGAGGGTCAAGGACTTTGAAAGAAACACCAAGTTACAAGACTAACAATGATTCACTCTCAACCTTTCAACAAGGCACCAACATGGAGATAAGGCCTCAACTTTGCATTCATGACTTATTTTCCTTCCTTATGGACCCAAACCCTAGGAACACTCTTAAGAGACCCAAAAAAAACTTGTTTTGAATGATTTCAAAGCCCAACCATTTGAATTAGACACAAAACCAATTTTTCACCTTAACTAGGCTACTAGCCCAACTAGGCCTCTAGCAAAGGATTTTTGACTTTGCTCTCAAAATTTCCAAAGGAACCTCCAAACTATGATTGAAACAGATGTGGTTTGTGATGATACATAACATACTAGATTCTTGATGGCACTTGTTTTGGAGCACACCAATAAAAAATCTATTGTTTCCTCAAATTTAGGCCTAATTAGCCCTCTTTTTCAAAGCAATCCCTCTTTAAAATCAACCCCTGACCATGACACTTTCAGAAGTCTCCTAAAATAACTTAAAACCAAGGAATCCAAGTTTTTAGACCTCTATGATACCTCTAACACGCTCCAACACAAAGCCCTCCTCAACTTGCCTCAAAAACTAGGGCTTCTTGAAAACTAACCTTCCAATCACTTCCAGAACTTTCCCATTGACTCTACACCATTAGGAAAACATATTTAGTCGATCCAAACTCAAAAAAATGCCCCTCATTAAGGCAGATCTTCTGCTGCTACACCCTAGCCTCCATCTTCAAGCATTTTTCACAATGAAATCTTGGTGTACACCGTTTGATTCTTCTTCCCTGCATGTTATTTTGTTAAATATGTATGTTACATGTTAGGAATGATCCATTTCATAGATCACAACAGCATTCTACCTTGAAATGGATCAATCATCCATGAAAATCACCAAAACTAGTGAAAATTATGTGTTCTTTTTTTGGACAGTCAATATAAAATGCAAGGAAATTAATTATTACTACTTTCAGAGCCTTCAATGGTGTTAAAATATGTAATCACAAACTCCTAAAGCATCCTACTAGACATAGATTCAATAGAGATCAAGTATTTAACAAAAGAACACCATAAAAGTGCCAAAAAACTGTGTTTTTCTCTATTTCCAGAAAACAGTCCATACAATACTTTCTCCAAACGCCTAACCTCCGTACAAATGAATATTTTTGGGTTATAGAACCATTCCCCAACTGATGCAACCAATTTTCATTGATTAGGGTACATAAAAATGATTAAAACTCCTAAACACTAGTTACCCGCCCAAAGTGGATTTTCAAAAATTTGAAATTCCAATCTTGAAATTTATTAAAATCTACCACCTAAAAACTATTGGATCTTTAATATCCAAATTTATTTGACCTACTTAAAGCATTAGATTACCAATTAAAACCCTATAACATGATAATCCCAATTACATAGCATTTTGGTCCTAGGGTCCTTATCAGGACCCTTAGGACAGTTGACTCTCTTAACACATTCACCCTTTCCAAATGCCATTATAGTCTTTAAAAGGTCATAGTTGATGTTTTGATATGCTGGATAGGTCCTCCTGACCCTTGCAAACTTTTGACCTTTGAAGAACTCCTTGAAGGCCTTGGGTGCTCCTGCACCATTCTCCCCAAGAAAGAAAGATTTCTTGCCCCAAGAAGTGTCCCATGTGTTGCCACCAAAAGACCCCTTGCTCTCATATGTTTTCATCTTCCAATGAGAAGGTATGTAGTCTCCCAAAGTCACTGTCTTCCTCTTCTGCCAATCTACACTCTTGACAGAATCAAAACTTGGATGAGACTGCCTTCTTGGTTGTTTGATCTCAACCTGCCCTTGTACCCTGTTCTTGCCCTTACTCCACTGTCTCCTTTGTGAAATGACATCACTTCTATCACCCTCAACTATAGGGCATTCAATATTCCCCACCTTAATACTATCCAAGTCCCACAAATTCTGATTTTTAGGACTGTCTCCTTCACAACCCTGCTGCAACTTGTCTTTTTTCAACCTACCAATGCCTTCCCCTGTTTCACGCTGCTTATTCACCTGCAAACTCTTCTCAAAATAGATCATAAAACTTTCATTTGACTGCTCCAAAGGCAAAGGCACTAACTTGTATCTAACTGCATCTTTATGCACCAAATATGTGTTGTGGAATCCATCATGCAATGTACTTCTAGCATACTGCTATGGTCTCCCCAAGATGATATGACCACAAGTCATTGGAATGACATCACAAAGCACCCTATCATGATATGATCCAATTGAGAAATCTACATAAGCCCTCTTACAAATCTCTACATGTTGTCCTTGAGTTACCCAAGTGGCCTTGTAGGGAGTAGGATGATCAAATGTTTCAATCCCCAACTTGGTTATCATATCAAGTGAAACTAAATTGCTATGTGACCCTGAATCTATGAGCAATTTGCAGATCTTACCATGATTGAGACAATTTGTTTTAAAGATAGTTACCTTTGGCTCTTGATGAAGTATTTCTCCTTGCTTGACCATAAGAAACTCACCATCAGTCACAGGGTCTGCCATGAATGTTTTTGACTCCTCCTTCTTGTCTTCTTCTTCTTGTACTAAGTTAGCTCTCCTTTCTCTGCCCCTATCAGCTTGTTCCCATTTAGGACACTTGAAGGAAGGATGCCTTAGTTCATTGCAATTGAAACATCTACCTGTGAATGGTCCTCTACCTTGTCCAAATCTGCCTCCTCCTCTAGGAGTGTATCCACCTCTTTGATCAGAAAATATCTCTTTGCCTTTGTCATTGCTACTCTTGTCATTGCTGCCTTGTCCTTGTTCTCTATTACCTCTGCCCCTATTTGAACTACCTCCTCTTCCACCATTGCTTGATCTTTCTTGCTTCCTTTTCACCTTTTCTTCTGCTCTAATGGCCAACTGAAAACATTCTCCAAATGTCCTTAGCAATTGCAAACCAATCTCATCTTGTAGAATGTACCTCAAGCCATTGATATACCTGGCTACTTTCTCATCCTCTTCTTCATAACCTCCTCTGATACTAAGCTTGTGAAATTGCTCAGTATAGGACATAACATCCAAGTCCTTTTTCCTTAAATTTTGCCTCATCCTTTTCACATGAATGGTATAATCAGATGGTAGGAACTGCTCTTTGACCAAACTCTTCATCCTTGCCCATGTAGAGACTTTTGCCAATCCTCTAGCCATCCTATCATTCTGAAAACTAGTCCACCATGTCAATGTTGTGCCTCTCAACTTGGTTTTGGAAAACTTAACCTTCCTCTCTTCATCCATCTCCTCAAACTCAAAGTAGTTTTCTAAGGCATCAAGCCATCCCAACACCTCTTCACTATCCATCTACCCTTGATAGATAGGGAGGTCTATGTGGCTCTTTCCTCCATGACCTTGTACTACCTTCAACAATCTCAGTAACCTCCTTTCCTCAGGGTCCTCTATCTCATCTACTTGTTGTTCTTGATTTACCCTCACATACTCTTCTTCTTCATCATTATCTTCTTGGTTTTCTTGCTCTTCTCTCCTCCTACTCCTCTCAAGGTTATTTATCTTTGCTTGCATGGTCTCTCTCTCCCTTCTCCATTTCCTTTCTTCTCTTGCTCTGGCCTGCTCTCTTGCTGCTTCTTGTTCCCTTCTTTCTCTTCTCTCCCTTTCCAAGATCTCCTTCAACTCTTCCAACTCTCTTGCCAATTGATTTTTTGGTGCCATTGTTGTTTCTCCAATCCCTAAAGGACCTACTCACTGCTTTGATACCACTCTGATGTAGAGGGTTAGGTACTTTGAAAGAAACACCAAGTTACAAGACTAACAATGATTCACTCTCAACCTTTCAACTAGGCACTAACATGGAGATAAGGCCTCAACTTTGCATTCATGACTTATTTTCCTTCCTTATGGACCCAAACCCTAGGAACACTCTTAAGAGACCCAAAAAAACATGTTTTGAATGATTTCAAAGCCCAACCCTTTGACTTAGACACAAAACCAATTTTTCACCTTAACTAGGCTACTAGCCCAACTAGGCCTCTAGCGAAGGATTTTTGACTTTGCACTCAAACTTTCCAAAGGAACCTCCAAAATAATGATTGAACCAGATGTGGTTTGTGATGATACATAACATACTAGATTCTTGATGGCACTTGTTTTGGAGCACACCAATCAAAAATCTGTTGTTTCCTCAAATTTAGGCCTAATTAGCCCTCTTTTTCAAAGCAACCCCTCTTTAAACTCAACCCCCGACCATGAAACTTTCAGCAGTATCCTAAAATGACTCAAAACCAAGGAATCCAAGTTTTTAGACCTCTATGACACATCTAACATGCTCCAATACAAACCCCTCCTCAACTTGCCTCAAAAACTAGGGCTTCTTGAAAACTAACCTTCCAATCACTTCCAAAACTTTCTCATTGACTCTACACCATTAGGACAACATATTTAGTCGATCCAAACTCAAAAACATTCCCCTCATTAAGGCAGATCTTCTGCTGCTACACCCTAGCCTCCATCTTCAAGCATTTTTCACAATGAAATCTTGGTGTACACCGTTTGATTCTTATTCCCTGCATGTTAGTTTGTTAAATATGTATGTTACATGTTAGGAATGATCCATTTCATAGGTCACAGCAGCATTCTACCTTGAAATGGATCAATCATCCATGAAAATCACCAAAACTAGTGAAAATTATGTGTTCTTTTTTTGGACAGTCAATATAAAATGCAAGGAAATTAATTATTACTGCTTTCAGAGCCTTCAATAGTGTTAAAATATGTAATCAAAAACTTCTAAAGCATCCTACTAGACATAGATTCAATAGAGATCAAGTATTTAACAAAAGAACACCATAAAAGTGCCAAAAAACTGTGTTTTTCTCTATTTCCAGAAAACAGTCCGTATAGTACTTTATCCAAATGTCTAACCTCCATACAAATGAATATTTTGGGTTATAGAACCATTCCCCAACTGATCCAACCAATTTTCATTGATTAGGTTACATAAAAACGATTAAAACTCCTAAACACTAGTTACCCACCCAAAGTGGATTTTCAAAAATTTGAAATTCCAATATTGAAATTTATTAAAATCTACCACCTAAAAACTATTGGATCTTCAATATCCAACTTTATTTGACCTACTTAAAGCATTAGATTACTAATTAAAACCCTATAACATTATAATCCCAATTACATAGCATTTTTGTCCTAGGGTCCTTATCAGGACCCTTAGGACAGTTGACTCTCTTAACACATTCACCCTTTCCAAATGCCATTATAGGCTTTAAAAGGTCATAGTTGATGTTTTGATATGCTAGATAGGTCCTCCTGACCCTTGCAAACTTCTGACCTTTGAAGAACTCCTTGAAGGCCTTGGGTGCTCCTGCACCATATGGAAATCAACATCGTGTTTCATTTTATTCCAGTCCTCACAAATCTTCCAGTGTGCTTGATTATATACATTCTGATGTGTTTGGTCCAGTGAATGTTCCTTCTTTGTCTAAATCAGGATACTATGTGTCGTTTATTGATGATTATTCAAGAAGAGCATTTGTATATTTTCTGAAAAGTAAATTAGAAGTGTTCAGTCGGTTTAAGGAATTTAACAACCTTGTAGAAAATCAGACTGGTAGAAAAATAAAATGTTTAAGGACTCACAATGGCAGTGAGTTTTGTTCAGATGAATTCAAAAGGTACTGTAAGGACCATGGGATTAAAAGACATAAGACTACACCTTACACTCCACAACAAAATGGAGTTGTTGAAAGGTTCAACAAGACAGTAATAGAAAGAGGATGAAGTATGTTGAGCAGTGCTGGCTTGGAGGGGAAGTTCTGGGCTGAAGCAGTCTCTACAACATGTTACTTGGTAAATCGTTCTCCTAACTCTACTCTTGTTGAAAAGACGCCTTTGGAAGCATGGTCTGGAAAGAAGCCCTATCTGAGACATATTCGTGTCTTTGGCTGTGAGGTATATGCATATGTGCCATTTGAAAAAAAGATCCAAGTTGGAAAACAAAGCTGTAAAGTGTATTTTTATTGGCTATAGTGCTAGCATAAAAGGATACAAGCTTTGGAATCCGGAAACTGAGAAGGTTTTGTACAACATAAGCGTTATCTTTTGTGAGTTGAAGCCTTCTACATTGGATCTATAGTCAGAGAAGAAATCAAAAAATGAAAAGGATGTATCAGAAATTCCTCCAACACTAGATAAAGAGGAATAGAAAAATCAAAATGTACCTAATACTGAGGAGAGTTCAAGTAGTTTTGAAAGTTCTGAAGAGGATGAAGAATCACCCCAGCCTCAGCTTGTGAGGAGGTCAACTCGTGAAAGAAAGCAACCTGATAGGTATGGGTTTTCTTTGATTGAGTCTACTTTTGCCTATGCTTTAATTTCTAGCACTGATGAGCCTAGGACTATGAAAGAGGCATTTAAAATGTCTGATTCAAACTCTTGGTTGGAAGCCATGAGTGAAGAAATGGCATCATTAGAAAAGAATGATACCTAGAGTTTGGTGCCATTTCCTAAAGGTATAAAAGATGTGGGCTGCAAATGGGTGTTCAAAAAGAAAATAGGTCTAGATGGCAGTGTAGAAAAATATAAAGTGAGGCTGGTTGAAAAAGGTTATTCCCAGGTAGAGGGAATTGATTATGGAGAAATCTTTTCTCTTGTAGCTAAGCTGACATCTATTAGATTTCTTTTGTCACTTGTAGTAGCATATGACCTAGAAATTGAACAGATGGATGTGAAGACAACGTTTCTTCATGGTGATCTTGAAGAAGAAATTTATATGTCCCAGTCGGAGCACTTTGTGGAAAAAGGTAAAGAAAGACTAGTTTGCAAGTTAAAGAAATCTCTGTATGGTTTAAAATAGTCTCCTAGAATGTGGTACCATAAATTTGACACTTTTTTCTTGTCATTGGGATTTGTAAGATCAAAATGTGATCATTGTGTATATTACAAAGCTAAAAGTGATCAAGTCCTTATTATTGCTCTCTATGTTGATGATATGTTGTTCATAGGCAATAGTAAGATAATGATTTTTGATCTTAAGTCTCAGTTGTCTGCAAAGTTTGAAATGAAAGATCTTGGTGCAGCAAGGTACATTCTGGGAATGGAAATAACCAGGGACAGGAAAAATAGAAAAATTTGGCTCAGTCAAAGTAAGTATATCATGACTATTCTAGAGATATTTTGTATGACTGATTGGAAGCAACTAGTTGTTCCAGTTATGCAGGGAATGAAGCTATCTGTTGAGGATTGTCCAAAATCTCCTACTGAGATGGAGGACATGACCAGTGTACCTTATGCTAATGTGGTTGGCAGCCTTATGTATGCAATGGTCTATACAAGGCCAGACATTGCCCAAGTAGTGGGAGTTCTTAGTCGGTTTATGGCTAATCTTGGAAGGACACATTGGAATGCTGTGAAGAGAGTGTTTAGATATTTGAAGGGAAATTCTGACTATGCCTTGTGTTACCATGGGAACTTGGTAGAATCACAAAGGACTCTTAGTATTTGAGGTTATGTGGACTTTGATTGGGTAGGGGACATTGACAGTAGAAGATCCACCAGTGGATATGTTTTCATGATGAATGGTGGTGCAGTGAGCTGGATGAGCAAGCAGAAGGCTGTAGTCGCTTTGTCCACTATAGAGGAAAAATACATGGCAGCTACACATGCCTATAAAGAAGCAATCTGGATAAAATGTTTGTGTTCTAACATTGGTTTTGATGCAGGAAAAATTACTATTTACTGTGACAGCTAGAGTGCTATATGTTTGGAAAAGAATCCTACTTTCCATGCCAGGACGAAACATATAAATGTACAGTATCACTTTGTACGAGATATGGTGGAGGATGGGAAGGTCTCTTTGGAGAAAGTGGATACTCTAGAAAATGTTGCAGATGCATTGATGAAGCCTGTGAGCACAGACAAATACAAGTGGTGTGTCAGTTCGATGGGCCTCTTGTGCCTCAATTCTTACTGACATGTAACTCCTACAAGGAAAAGTTTATGTGACATTATTCATGTCTGGCCAACTAGCTGTTCTGAATCCTTTGAAATGTTCATGTCGCCGACACAGAGCTGATGTCTTGCCGAATAAAGTATATTGCTATAACCTAGATGTATTCACTATGACCTTTTGTCGAGTTGAGACCTCTGGCCAATAGTATGCTCTTATCGAGCGTCGGGGAAACACAAGGGTCTCGGGGAGATGTCCCAGCGAGTATGAAATGTCTCGCCGACAAAGGTTACTATCAGGTGTCAAAGCAGATGTCGAAGTAGCTTGATGGTTTCAGGGAGAAGTCCCAGCGACTGGAGAATGTCTCACCAATAGCATATGGCTATCAGGGTAACACAAGAATCTCAGAGAGATCTCTCAGCGACGGGTGTTTGGTCTCACCGATAGGAGTATTCACTTGGTGCCTTTGCAGTGACAAAAAGACTTTGGAGAGAAGTCTTGGCGAATGAGGAAGGTCACGCCGATGGGGATACAATTGAAGTCATCAGAGTAGCTCATGGTTGCTCGATGTAAGGTCTCGGTGAAAGACATAAGTCTTTCCAACTCGGTAAGACTTGGTTGTGCTCGGAGTGAAGTCTCGGTGAAAGAAAAATGTCTTGCCGACTACCAGGGGCTTCGGTGAAACTTGAGGAGACTCGATGAGAACTCTTGGCGAACGATAAAGTCTTGCCGGTGGAAAAGTGGAAATCGATATGACTTGTGAGCATCAGTAAAACATCTTGCCGATAGAAATGAAATGGATGTCGATGGATTCGGTATGACTCATGGCGTTCGTTATAACGTCTTGCCGACTGTTTGGACATACACCAATATCATTATGAAGACTTTGTGGCATCGGGGAGACACTGTTAGTGTCTCACCGATATGCCAACAAAGTTCAACGCTCTTGACCAGATTGTCCATCATATGTGGAGCCTCATGGAATAATTATAGAAAGAGTTTTTCAAATGGATGGCAGTTAGGTTTCTACAACAGTTGCGACACTGGAGATGAACTGCATGTAGGGAAAAATCAACGCTCAAGAGGAAACTTTCTATGATGGGGAAATGGCGGATAAGGATGAATATAAGGTAAAAATTAGTATGTGATAAGATTTAAAGGATCGATTCTGATTTGGAAATGAGTGTGAGATTGTAATCGGATTCTTGTGAGCATTTCTGTAACTGAATGAATAATGAATGAAGCTACTGTGAACAAACACTAGAGAGTTGTATCTCTGCATTGTATGTAATTGTTTATTACTATAATACAAAGAGATTCAGCTTGGTGTGGTGGGTTTTTTCCTGAAAGGGTTTTGCCACGTAAATCTGTTGTTCATTATCTTCATGTATTTGTTTTGTTTTTGTTAATATTTCATGTGTGTCTTAATTGGACTGTAATTAGAAAATTAAAAGTACTGTCTGCATTCTTCCCTGTGGTTTTGACGTTAGGAAAGTTGCTTCCGCACCTATGCTTTCCTTACACACATGTCCAAACAATGATTGATCATATTCCTCAAGAAAAGATAATGAAAATGCATGAAGACTTAGCTCATTTACAAGATAGTGTAAGTACTGAAAACATTTCAAACACTGTTATACCTACCATAGAGAACCATCACCACATGATGGAAAGTGATGAGGGATTAGAGGTTGTGTGTAACATAGCTCAAATCTTTGGAAACCATCTTCCTCCCACCAGTAATGGTTCCCAAGCCTCAAACAATATGCAAAGCCAAGGAGGAAATAAAACTCCGCCCTCTTCAACGATAACCTCAATTCCCACCTATACCATTCCTCAAGTAACCACAACAATGCAACCAACTAGGAGCATCCTTCCTACCTTGAAAATTTCCACTAGAGTTCCTTATACCTATGTGGCATCTAATCTTATATCTCCTCCCATAAGAAATTCATTCATTAGTCATTCCAACACATACATACCACCACCCTATTCATCTCCATCACATAGTACAAGCAATGACCCTATCATTAACAACCTCTTACAAAGCCTTTCATCCATCCAACGTCAAGTTTCCACCATAAATTAAAATCAAAATGGTCCACCTTCATACTATGTCAAGAGCAATCCATTTTCCTTGGAGATATTGAGAACTCTGGTGCCACAAGGTATAGAGATCCCTAGATTTGAGAAATATGGAGGAAAGGGAGATCCTACTAATCATGTTAATTCTTTTACTACTTTGTGTAGTGACTTTATCCTTGAAGGAAAATTGTTGGCTAAAATTTTTCCCCGATCCTTGAAAGACATTGCTTTGGATTTTTTTTTGCACTACTGAATAACTCAATTCATTCATTCAATGAAATTGTTGAGGCCTTTATTAACCATTTCCAAGTGCACATGGTCCCTGAAATGAAATTGGCTCATTTGATGAGATGCAAGAAAAATGAGGCTGAAAAAGTCACTGACTTTATTTCACGCTAAAATAGCTTTATTCGTAAATTAGTGTAAAAATTATTGATTCCCACCTTCAAAATATGTTCTTAGAAAACTTACAAAGCAAGATAAGGGATAATATTACCATGATGAAGTTTCCTTCCATCATGCATTTATGCACTGCCCTTTGAGACTATCAAAATTCTATAACAAGTAGTGAACCGAAAACCACCCCTACCCATCCCGAAAAGACCGAAGCCTCAAACCAAAACACTTACCAACCTTTCAGAAGACAAAATAAAAGTTTCCTTCAAGTAAATTCCACCTCTCAGCCTACCCAACTAGTTGATACCTAGTAGCTACTATAAAAAAGAGTAATCCTTATATCTTTGGGGATCCGCAAAGATAGTTTACTCCCTTACCTGACACACTTCACAACATTATGACCCAACTCTTAAACAAAAACATGCTTATCTTACCTCCCATTTGACCCCTTTACCCTAGCAAGCCATTACCTCTGAACTTTAGACACAATGCCTATTGCACTTATCATCAACAAAAAGGACATGATATAGAACATTGTAAGAATCTTAAACATCTTGTGCAAGACCTCATTGATTCCAATCATATCCAAATTGGAAGTGTAAATGACAAAGGTAATAAGTTTGTGGTTCCTCCCAACCAAAACTTGCAAATATTTACCAATCCCATGCCCAACCATAATATTTCATTTGTTAAGGCTAGTGAAACTAAGCCCAATGTGATGAAGTTGACACGAATGATGAAAATATAAGCAATCACGAACAAAGTCCTATGAATGATGATGAACATAATCATATGGATATTAATGAAAAAATTCCTATTGATACAATGATAGGAGTGGTTGACATTGAGCCTCGTAAACAACAAATCATTGACATTACTTTCTCTTCAGAAGAAACAATCAAACATGCACCTAATGTTCCTCTTTACATAGCCAGTAGAATCAATAAGAAGCCCACTCTTGGGATTTTAATTGATCCAATATATGGAGAGAATGTGATCACAAAAGAACTTTTATATGTGGATGAACTTACTCAAGATAGTGAGCCAACAATTTTTGGGTTGGACTATGTATTCTTGCACTCATAGGGTTTTTCACCTAGAAGGAGAGAGATAGGCCCAAAAACTGTGGTGGTTCACTCAAACTAATGTATGTATGATGGAATTATGCCTAATGCAATGTCCTAAATGCATAAAGCTAATAAAATTGATTGATTATTTATGCAAAACTAATGAAATATGAAGTGTTTGAAAACATAGTGTTGTTTGCAAAAGACTTAAAAAGATGAAAACAATACAAATAGAACCAAAAAAAAAAGTTGTAACTTAGAATGTGTGCACCTGTAAGCCTGATGAAGACTAGAAAATACTTTGAAAATTAGAAAATGTTAACTTTTTGGCTGATTAGGACTCATTCGCCACCCTGGACGAACCAGTCCCAGGTCAGGGTTTCTGTCCAAAAACTGGTTTTTGTCAAATGGGTACTAGAATATGGATTCAACTCTGAATAGAACCTCCATTGCGACTCATTCACCATCCATGGTGAATCAGTCCTTTTTTAGATTTACACAAATTCAAGTTTTAGACCTGTACCTTGTCACCTACACAACACTTCTTAATAGAAACTTGGATCTGAATCTCATAAAATTCCTACAAAATAACTTAAAATTTGTTGTCTAATGGTGGGCTTTCCTTGGTCAAACCCCTAATTGGGTAATTAAACCTTAAATGAACAAAAAACTACATAAACCCTAGCCTTAAGTGTGTCAAATACTAGGAAAATATGAAGTAAGACAAAACCCTATTCCAATGTGCTAGAATAAGATGAGAAAATGTGATTTGAATGATGCAAGAATTCAATCCAAGAAACCCTATAAGATCTCAAATGAATGTAATTAACATGGAAATGTAATGCAAACCTTAAATCTAAAGATAGAGAGAAAATGGAAGATGGAATCACTTTGAAAACAAGTCATAAGGTGTGGTTTGATGGCTAGTTGCATCTCCTGAACCTAGATTTATCCATGATTCTCCATAGGAATCCATGATCAACCCTTTGCAATGTGAGATCTTGAATAAAAATTAAGCTTGAAGACCTACAAAAACCCTAGTTTTCTTCCCTAAAGCTTCAACTTTGTTGTAGAAATGCTAATGAAACTTCTTGTGGAAGACTCTTGATACTTGAATTTTGAATTTGATTTGTAAAAATGACTAAGAGATGTGAAAAATGACCTAAAATGTGCATTTTTATGCATCAATACCTAATTTTCCCATTACTTAGACCTAAGAGGTTGACATCCACTAAAAAATTGAATTAAATTGGTGAAATTACCGCTCAAAATTGATTTTTTCTCCAAAAGGGACTCATTCGCCACCCTTGGCGAATGGGTCCCACCAAAGGGGACTCATTCACCCAAGGTGGTGAATGGGTCCCACTAGTGTTTTTTGAAGATGGGGTTTTAGGATATGAATGAATTAAGTGTTGTTTGTTGGGACTTATATGATTTTTAAGTGAAATGGGCCTCTAGATAAAAAATAGTCTTAGGGGCCTATAAATGTTGTTTTAAAGAATGATTAATGTAGTGGTACTTAGAAGTAGGTCCAAATTAAGTGTGAAATTGTCTCTTTTCTCAAGAGTGTCCAATTTTCTATGCCACAGATAGATATGATTAACTGAAAGCATGGAATTAAAACACATGATGGTTTTGCTCATGCTACAATGGGCTCAATAACACTCCCTTTACAAGTAGGACTGAAGAAATAAAATTTATCATTCTCTATCATATTTAATTCAGACCAATTTCTTGTGAAGTTAGGCTACAAATGGCTTCACTCCATGAATGCAGTCCCATCCATTGTCCATAAGTGCTTAAAGTTTCTAGTCGGCAATGAAATATTCATAGTGAACCATAGTGGCTTTAAACCCCCATCTTCTTGTGGAAATTTCTCCTTAGATTATTTTTGTCCTAAACCTATGGAACGTATAAGACCCCGTGAAGACTTCCTTTTCCTATCCTATCAAAAATTCAAAGAAAATTGCATAGCCAAACTATCCATTAAAAACTTTCCTCCACCCATGATTGAACCTCCACCCATGCTTGAACCTTTGCTACCTAGAGAAAATAATGTTGAGTCTAAAACACTTCCAAAAAACCATGACCCATTCATGAACAATCCCTAGCCTATTTCCTACAAGAGACCTATAGAAAACTAAACAAGTCCTAATACTTCTCCTAAGAAAGCTTATAAAGCCAAAGAGAAAGTGGTTGAACAACCTTCTATGTTTTCTTTTGTTCTTCCTTCACAAGAAGAAAAGGAACCTATTGTTGACAAACCTACTCCTACACAAATGCAACTTGAAAATTGAAACAAAAGAAACCGTAATGCTAGAGAGTGCAAGTGTAGGCATCGTGCTATTGCTTGAAAGATGAATGACAAGAAAAATATTTAAAATCAAAATCCAAACTTGACAGAAGTAATAAACGATTCCCCTCCTCTTTTACTAGAACAAACAAAAGCTATATCTTCACCACAAGGACCAACAACCTCTATGGATATTATCATTTGTCCTCCTATTGTGGTTAACTTGGATGATGATGAGGAAGTGCATAATGAGTTAAATTTTTTATTTTCCTCTTCTATGAGCTTAAAAGAAAACAACCATGGTGATCCTACTAAATCGGGTGATTCACCATGTGTTGAACCTGGTGATTCTCCTAGTACAACACTTGATGTTTTCCCTCTCGCTAGCGATCTGCATTCTATATGTACTGAACAAGACTAGGATGCAGATGACCTGTTGGATCACTTACTTGCATGTGCTTTACTAATCTTTTATCTTTTCTTTTTCTTTTTCTTTCCTTTTCATTTTATTTTTATTTGCTTGCATGTGTGTAACGTGATCCCCTATTTGATATTTCTCTCTATATGTGCATTCCTCTATTTGTACCTTCATTCTTCTATATTTCATATACTTTTTCCTTTTGATTGATCTTTTCTCTTTTCCTTTCATTTTTCATTTCTTGTGTTTTCCTTTTGGGGATGATGCAAGGCATCGATACATTCATGTCTCCTTCATGTTGACCCAAAAGTTTTCTCATTATCTTTTCTTTTCCTTTCATTTTCATTTTCATTTTTCTTGTGTTTTCCTTTTGGGGATGATGCAAGGCATCAAGATACCCTATGTCTCTTCCATGTTGACCCAAAAGCCTCTTTCTTTTATTTTTGTCCACTCTCTGTGTCATTCTTCTCGTTCTGTGTATTTGGGGAATGATGGAAGTTCCAAACTCTTTAATATCATTGTAGAAAAGAACATACTGACCCCAAATCCATAAATCCCTTATGTTTTTGGTGTTTTCATTTATGTGGAAACACCTCCCTTTTCCTTTTCTCCTGCATTACATAGCTTTACTTGGCAACACACATGATCCCACAAAGTTGGTTTACAATTTCTGGGAGGAACTAATTTTTGCTGAAATCACATATTTTTAGAAAATATAATGATTTAAGACTTAAAAGGTTCCATTTAAAGAATTCCAATTGAAGATGGTTTGATCAAAATACCTTAAATCAAACCCCCTTGGATAGAACCCCGCTAGTTTTAAACCATACCTATAACGGAGTCTCCTTTACACCTATCAAAATGCTGATAAAAAACCACTTTTGATTTACCTTTTGGGGGATCAAAGGAATTAATTTAAAATTTATTTTTCGTAAGTATGTAGTCCTTATTATAAGATTCCCAAAAGTATAATTTTAAATAAATTTAATTTAATTATTATATTTATTTTTTATTTCTCATGAATGTAGGGTTTTCACTAAAATCAAGCTCTGTTTTGCACATGTGGAAAAATAGCAGATTATTAAAAAAAAAATATTAGTGCACTAAATATTGAAGTCCTTGATCCAACAAAGAAAAAAATTTGAATTTCGATACATACAAAAAAAGTTACGCGTTATACAGTCGCGCTATGTCTGAATTATAATTGGTTTGAATTAAAAAATTAATTAAAGAAAAAATATTCAATAAAAAACTATCTAACCAAGTGGAAGCACTAGGTATCAGAGTTACAAATCCAAATTTGAAAGAATTAGAATTTTATCCTTCATGGAAAAAAAATTATGCATTATACGGTGAGCGTCACTCTTTTAAAATGTTGTTTTATGAAAAAAACTAGTTTTCAAGGGAGATGGAAAAAGAAGTGCAATCTAATTCCAAAAATTTTGAAAAAACATATTTATAATCTATAGACAAAATTTCATGAAACTCTAGTTTGCATCATCTTCAAATTCCTCACGGTTTAGCCACTATAGGTGCCGGAAAGTGAAGATTTAGTTAAAAAAAATTATTTCAATGTCCAGTTTGGCCAAAAATTGTAAACCACTATTGTGGGATCACTAGCATAGGGATTTCCAAGTTGGCTCTCATGTCTTCCTTCTTGTTTTCTTTTTCATTTTTCTACTTTAATGTAATTTCTCACATCATGGTGTTAGCAATTTCTTTAAAGTGGGGGCATACATTCACATTATTTTAGCATGATTTCACTTGCATTTTTTTTCCTTTTCATATACTTTGATGCAATTTCCTTATTTCACGCGATGTGTTTTCCTATTTGTGGTGACATTGGGAGTAATTTCCTTCAAGAGTGTGATATATCTTAGTATATTATATTCCCCTTAGTGGTGATGCAATGCACTACATCCTCTAAGTGGTGAATCTTTTATCCTTTGATCGGTCCTCTCTTGGAGATGTTAGGAACAATGTCCCCTAAGATTAAGACCTCGCATGAACTAAGCAAAATCCCTTTGAGCATTCCTCTTTCGTGTTGCATTTTTCATTTTTGTACCTTATTAAATTCATGGAGGTATGGCTTTAATATGGTCCCCTGGGGCTCACCTAGTGAGCACCTAGCTTCACTAGCCCATGTGAGCATGCATTTTTGTGCCTTAGAGGTATGAATTTAATATGGTCCCTTGGGGCTCACCTAGTGGACACCTAGCTCCCACTAGCCCTCGTGAGGTCACATTTTGTTTGCATAGTGGACAATGCTTTCCACTTGTAAACTTCTTGGACAAACAACCTAGACTCGATCCACTCCGTTGGATGGCCAGTTGAAGCTTGATCCATTGCAGTTTTCCTTATCCTTTTTCGTTTTCATTTTTCTTGTCTTTGATGGTGTATGTTTGCGATTTGCTTATGGATTCATATATCATTTGCAAGCCTGCTCCTTTGTGCTTATGTTGGTTTTTCCATAGGATCTTGATGTTGGGGGCTTGGCCACCCTCTTGATTATTGTCATCCTATCTTGCTAATATTTTTACATTTGAACCCCTCTTGATTGTGTGGTTGGCTACTTTAGTGTGAGTTTGAAGCAAGTTCATCCTCTCACTAAAGTGGGGGGTAAATGTAGTGTAGTAAAATATATGCCTTTACATTTTCACACTTTTTTGGGCCTGCCTTGCTTTATTTATGCTTATTTATGCCTTAATTGGTCCTATTTGGTTTCCACAAGCCCTATAAATGACATATTTTTCTAGTTACTCTTGACATTCTCCAATGCATAAATGATAATTTAATGAATCCATCAGTGTGTCCCTGAATTTTGGGTCGGGACTAAAATGCCACCTCGGGCATCTTAGTCCCCCAAGGCTCTCAGGACCCTGATTTTAGCATCTCTGGGTTGGGCCCCTTTTTGGTGTCTATGCTCCAATTTTTTAGGAATTGGGATTAAGATTCCACCTAGGGCGTCTTAGTCCTCCTTGAGTTATTTTCTAGATTTAATTTCAAATTATGGTAGGATTTAGCCTCCTTTATTTAATGAATTCATATGCCAGCTTGGTGTGATATAATTTTGGGATATTAAGCATAGATAAGTATAAATACAACGTTCCTTCATTCATTTCAATCCAATTATTTTGTGACATCTTTTATCATAGCATAATTGAGTTCACAAGAGCATTCAAGAGCAAATTCATCAAGCATTTGGAGCCATTTTCATATTAAAGAATCATATCAAAGAGTTTTCTTGCATCATGTGTGTTGTTGTGCTTATATTTGTGTTGTAGGGTATTGATTCAAGCAAGAAATTCAAGAAAGATCTTTCAAGAATTCAAGATCCATATCCATTACAACCATTACACACAAGGGTTTGGTGAGTTGTAGCATTGCATATTGTTCACTCACCATTTCCTTCATTATTTCCATTTCATTTCAAGGTTTAATTTCCAACAAGGGGTTTGACCAAGGAAAACCCCCATTCACTAACAAACAAGTTTTTCCCATTTTGCATGTTTGTGATTGTAGATCTAGGTTGAAGACTTGAAGAACACTTGGAGTGAAAAGTTTCATTATAAAGTTGTCATCTTCACAGAAACTCACCTACATGCCATATTCAAAAGTTTCAGAACCTTGGAAGCTAGTACAGACCTTGGAGCTCAAGATCCTGTTCAGAGTTTTCAAAAATTCAGAATAGGACTAATACGCCATCTTGGGAAACTTAGTCCTCCTAGACTATTTTTTTAGAGATTTTCCGAGATCCAAAAACTCCATATTTTCCCTGAAAAATAATAATGGGACTAATATGACATATTGAGCATCTTAGTCCTCCATAGTATATTTTGGAAGCTTCTTTGCATTTCTAGAATCCTCACAGCATCTTCAAATTTCTCAGGTCCACACATACTACCTCCCTGTTGCATAATTTCATCATTTACATCTCTCATTTAGCTTGCATTTTTAGTTATAGATCATTTTGCATATCACATGTTTTCAAACATTTTCTTTTCCAAGCATTTTCTTGGTTGTGAAGCCCTTACAACTTAAAGAACCCCTTCCTAGGACACTCCTAATTGAGAATTGGCTCACCTTGTGAGGTTTTTTGTCAATCCAATTAGGACTCTTAGGACATTAGTGAATGGTTGAGTGAGAAAAGTGTGATATCCCAAAAAGGTATCCATTTTTCCTATTCATCAAATCTTCTGCTTGATTAGATAGGAATTCTTCTTTTTATGTTGGTCCCAATTTTTGTATCAAATAATGGGTGAATTCAACTCATGATACGGTTAGTTGTAGCGTTGAATTCATTTTCATCATAAGGATTCTTTGTACCCCATATGTTGATGTTTGTTGTAGACAAGATTTCCATTGGTGTTGTGAAGGTATTATCAGTACCTAATCCTTTTCCCTGATAATGTATCCTCTGATCCATAGCCACTTAATATGACTTGTCATGAACACATGATATTGCTATGGGTTTCTACGATTCAAGAATATGAATTGTTTCCTTTGGTTCTATGACATCGTTATATGTTGATATTGCTTCAAAAAATGTTGATGCTGACTCAAAATATGTTTATGATGCACAATCCCTATAAGAATCAAGAATCTCGACCGTTTCTTGCTCTTGTGTAGGGATATTAAGAGTGAGAGACTCATGTTTTGGATGAAGAACATTTATATGTCTGCCAGAAAGAATCATCTCAGGGGTGATATCGGGGACAAATTTGGAGCTTAAAATGGTTTGGAAGATGTCCCTTAGCTCTTGGTGAAACTTTGGGGATAGGGGTACTTGATCTTGACTCGATTCATAGTATCTTTCATTATCCTCAAGAGCCTCCTCTTGACATGATCCTTGGGTAGTTGATATATCATCAGTAAAAGACTCTTCACAACATTTTGTGGGTATGGGTGCAATAAGGGATATTTCTTGCTCATTTGGAACTTATTCAACATACCCAATAATTGAGTCATATGTGGGAAAGATATCACAATTTGATATCCACTTGATGTCATTACAGTATAAAATAGTGCTAAACTCTGTTGATGAGTTTGGACTTTGTTTTAAAATAGTATCTTGATACATGTTTGATTCCTCATGTGATAAATAAATATGTCCCACCATGGTATCATGATTATTGTTTACATATTTTGAGGTTTATTCATTTCCTAAATATTTTTATTTTGTATGGTCAAGCATAGGTTTGTGTAAATTTCATATTTTCATTCCCAAATTTTTTTATCAACATGAATTTCTCCTTGTTTGATAAGATCTTCTATTAGATGTTTGAGTCTAAATTTTTTTGTGTGTTATGACCTTTGTATTAGTGAAATTCACAAAAATGATCTTCTCTATAGCTACGAGGTTTGACTTGTGGCTCTTGATAGTTTGAGAAATTTGGAAGTGTGAAAAGATTATATTGTATCAACCTCTTCAACACATCCTCCATAAGTTCTCCTAAGGAAGTTAATTGTCGCTTAGGAGCACTGTTTGTTCTTTGTTGTCCATGTTGATTTTTTGTAGCATTGATCATTGGTTGATTGTTTGGTGGTTGCATGAATAGTTTTTGTGTGTTCATGGGTTGTGTGTTTTCTTGTCTAGGAGTAGTTAAGACCACCTTTGCATCAACAATACCATAATTAGTAACTTTTTTGTTCTTGGACCAATAGCGAGGCTTGTCATTAAAACTAGTGGATGGATGATTGTATTTGTAGGCTTGTGTATTTCTTTATGAGATTAGATCTCTCTCAATGTTAAGTGCTCTAGGGAAAAGCTCATCATAAGATGTGATGCACTACATCTTCAAGTGGAAAGACAAATCAGGGTCTAGATTTGTTATGATAATGCCCACTTGTTCTTCATCGAGAATTGGCCACTTGCTCTTATTAGCTCTTTGTCTCCATCATTGCAAGAAATTGGAAAAATATTCTCCCTTGTTCTATCTAAGATTGTACAATTCTTCTAGGCTTATGTCCATGTCAAGATCAAAGGATAAGTGATCGATGAATTTATTAGTGATTTCTTGGAGATTTTTAATACCTGGAGGCAATTGAGAAAACTAGTCCATGGTTGGGCCTATCAAACTTCGTGGAAATAGGCACATTAAGTAGGAATCATTGTAGGAAACCTCCATACACATAACATTGAATTATTTGATGTGGTCTATAGGATTTCTCCTCCCTTTGTATTTATTGAATTTGGGCATTTCAAAGCTGGGAGGGAATGGTACCATTGCGATGTTTCGATCAAATGGATAGGGAAATATGTTATGTGTATGGGTCTTCTTTGTCTTTCCCATCCAAAGGTCCTTCATTTCTTGTGAAAATTCCTTAACTTGTCTTGCTATATCATCTTGGGGGTTTGGAGGGGGAACATATGTTGCATATTGTGGGATGGTAGATAAAGCATACGTGGGATTCTAAAATGATGAGGTGTTGTATGGTGTATATGGTGATGTAGGATAAGGTGATGATTGTGTGGGTGTATATGTTCCTAAAGTGTTTGGATTGATGATGTTCTATTGATCACTTGGAATAACTCCTTGGATCAAATTCCTGTGAGTAAATGGATCACTTGTGGTGGATAGGACTTTGGTTTCTTCCATGATTCTCTTGCGTTGTGATCTTGTTGTCACCATAGATTGTGGGTCACCTATGGGAGAGTGATGTTGAAATTTGTAATATTTAAACTCTCTAGTTGACTCAAATTTAGGTAAAAGGAATCCTATAAGGGTTTTTGGACCAATGATGATAATGAAGGATGAAAAGGTGGATGATATGGAAAGTGATATTTGCAAACTTTTTGGGACAACACTTTTGACTTAAGAGTTTGATGTTTGATGTTTGGATACAGAATGTTTATGGATTTGTGAATCTTTAAGTTAGACTTGTGACCTTCAAGATAGACTATTCCAAAACTTATAACTAACTTAACTAAATGCATGGAAACAGATTCATTTCACATAGAAAGTAGCTAAGTTAGGCATTGGTTTGATTGATAGATGTCCAAGTCCAAAGTGTTGATGTTGAACCAAATATTTTTGGGGATGTGGGGCTCTCTTACACTTCTATGTTTTTTCACCTAAAATGAGAGAGGTACCAAAAATCTTAATGGCTCACTAAAGAATAATCCCTTGAGATTCCAATGCAAATCTTCAAACTCACACTCAAGTGGGGGCTAAATGTAGTGTAGAAAAAATCATCTTCGAACATTTTCATGCTCATTTGGGTCTTTCTTGTGGATGTTGGCCTAGTTTTTCCTTGATTTAATGTTGTAATGTGATTAACACATTCACATTAGGTCTTGGGCCCTTGCAAATTGAATAAAATACATTTATCGATGTCTTGTAAAGGTGTTGTAAAGTGTTGTAAATGAATTTCACACTTTTATAGAATTTTATTAATCATTTAAGTCTCATGGACCTATCTTTCTCTTAATTCAATATTGTAAACTATATTTAATTGCATTTTCACATTAATCTAGAAGGCTTGTAAGTTAAACTTAGTTTTAATCTAATGTTGTAATGTGTTTTACACATTCACATTGGATCTTGTACCTTTCTAGGCTATGTGGACCTCATTTTAATATTGTAGAGTGTATTTAATCACACTTTCACATTGAACTTTGTGTCCCTAGCCCTAATCAACATTTATATCATCATTAATAAGCCCCTATGACCCCATATTGTGCATCTTGAGGCATAGTTTGATCAAAAACCCGACTAGGTCAACATATGAACTTAATTTATGCATCCCTCGACATCCTAGTTGGAAAAACAACCCTTGTGGGACCCATTCGCCACTTTCGGTGAATGATTCTCATCCATGTGGGACCCATTCACCTAGGTTGGAAAATGAGTCCCATTTGGGCCATTATTGAGGTTTGAGTAGGAAAAATTGGGTTTTAAGTTTAATTTTCTCTAATGTCGGCCTTGGGGATCAAATTAACAACCTTTTGAGTTCCTTTCCTATATAAATAAGCCTCCAAACCCTCATTTCATTCAAGTATAATAAGGTATTCATGTTGTCAAGTCAAGCAAGCTAGGGTTAGGTGATCAAGATAGCTTTCAAGGTCACTTCTAAAGCATTCAAGGGAAGATTCTTCATCCATTGTTGCAAAAATTCAAGATCCATCATCATGGAAAGTTTATAATTGCATTAATTCATGTTCATGCTTCATTATCTTATTTTCATCATTTTGGTTTAATTACCTAAACAGGGTTTGACCAAGGCAAACCCTATTCTCTAACATTCAACATTTCTCTCTCTTTCTTTGTGTGGTTGTAGATCTATGTATTTTTAATTCTTGGAGATGATTGAAGAATAGGTTACAAAGTTGTTGGAGTAATTTTCCTATTGGAAAGGTAAAAATATTCACAAAAAGTCACTTAAAGTGCCAAAAATTAGGGTTTCAGATGTAGACACCTAGAGGAACAAAAAGAGCAGACTGAGAACTTCTAATTCCACTTTTGAGTTTTCAGAAAAGTCAAAGTGGACTCATTTTCCATTAGTGGTGAATGAGTCCCACTGTACCTATTTTTTCATAGATTTCTATAGATTCAGATACCCATTTGGCTAAAATAGGCTTTGGTATAGTTTTTTGAATCAAGGACTGATTCACCCATAATGGTGAATGAGTCCCAGTAGGTCAAAATTTTAGAATCGGTAGTATTACTAGTCTTCATTCTTGCCTCTACAAGTTTCTAGGTGCACATTTTCTATTTTACTTGCATTTTTATTCAACTTTCTAGGTCTTTTTGCATTTCACACTATGTTTTCAAACATCTCACATTTTCTAGGTTTACATTTGGTAGTGAATCTCTTTTATTAGTTTTTAGCCTTTAGAACAATCCCCTTTGACATATTTTAATCTCATTTGTATTGTAATCTCAAGGGTTTTTTCTTGAGTGATCCATTAATATATTTGATACCTCTCTCCTTTTAGGTGCAAAACCCTAAAAGTGTAAGAGAGCACCCACATCCCCAAAAATATTTGGTTCATGTGTATTTGAAATTTTTGCAAAGTTTAGTGAGATGAAGGATGAATTTTGATGGAGTGGATGAGATGTTTGACCCAATTTTGACCTATAGTGAACCTTTTTTTTCAAAGACCAAGGTGATGAGAAACATGTTATACCTCTTAAAGTGATCAAACCCTATGAACTCAATAATTTTGATGAAATAGAACTCAATGATTTTGGATAATGGAACTTGGACTCAACATTCTACAATGTTTTCCTTGTCTCAATTTTCTTGTTTTGGGGAGTCAAAGTTTGAACATACATAAATGCGGGGTATTCATTTGATTTAATATTGGATTAATTAAGTTGTTTTTACCACATACACTTTTCTTTCTTAAGTTCAAACTAAATGTCTATGTAAAAAACATCATAAATTTCACAATGTCCATTTTGTGAAAGTCATGAAACTATTGAAGCCATAGTTGCTTATGTCGTCTTTGGTAAGTATGGATTAAGATATAAGTCAAGATATTTAAAAATATCTAAGGATATAAATCCTTAGGACGAGCATTAATATCAAGGCTATTTCAAAAGGTATCCATATTTAGACCAAAGTGTTTGAAATTTTGAGGAAGATTGTGAATGTTTGTAATGTTTTGGAACCAAGCAAAGTATTAAACTGAATCACAATCATTTACAATCCTAGGTTTGAATGGTCATACTTGTTGAGTCCCCATTCGTATTTCTTCAAACACTAAGATAATGCGAACAATTAGAGATTTGGCGACAGTGGCTCCCCTCCTCAACACACACTTCTCGGGACCACCAAATCTCAAAATCCTAAAGATCCTAAGATCCTAAGGATTTTTTTGTTTCAAAAATGAATAGTACAAATGTGGAGCGGCTTTAGAGCGACTGTTCTTGCACTAACAAGCATTAAGTATTTTTGGTAACTAAACAATTTGGTTCTTGGTAACAAACCGAGAACACCCAACCATATACACACCTGCTTTGCCACTTAAGGCTCTTCCTACCATTCCCATTCGACTTAAGGCATGGTAATAGGTGCAGTATGTTATACATTCTAGGATAGAAGGTACTTTCTCATGATTTCCCAACCTTTAATATAGCCCACTGGTAAGCGTTCTTGCAAGAACTTGCCTATGAGTTTCCCATTGCGGGGTGTATCTCATAGTAAGTCCTCTCTTAAGGGTGACACAAAGCATACAAGTGTGCCTAAGTGTTTATCTTCACCCAAGATTGCATGAAGTACAAGGGGATTGGATACGTATTATAAGGGCACACAAACAATGAAGTACACTTGGAGTGTTTCTCTTCACCCAAGATCACACAAAGTGCAAGGAGATTGGATATGCACTGCAAGTGTGTCACAACAAAGCAAGCACTGATTCATTTTAACCTCTAAAGCTAAGATGAATTCATTTTATGCACCAAATGAAATGTTAAGTTGCCTTGTTCAATTTTAAGCCCAAAGTAAAATGATGATGTGAGGGTTCAGTTTTAACCAACTTTGAAAATGAATTTTAGGCCCAATTGAAAGCTAGTTGTCCTAAGATTGTAAGTTTTAAAACCCAATGCAAATTTAGTGGTCCTAAAACATAAACCAAAGCAGAATATGATGGGTTATAATTTCCCCTCAAGTGTCAAAACACTGTTACAATAAATACAACTAAGAAAAACCAAAAATTAAAATTTTCAATTTTTTCTATGCTATAGTAAATTGCATTTTTGGAGGCCTTTGTAGCAGAATTTGGGGTTGAAACTTGCATTAGTCCCTCAAAATTGCCTTTCATAGGCATTTATTTTTTAAGGACTAATTTAGTACTCTTGGAGAGCTTTCCAACGGTGCAAACAGATTTGAATTCTGAGCAATGAGTAGAAAGTTATGATCCCAACAAGTTGGGGTA
This sequence comes from Sequoia sempervirens, assembly GCA_007258455.2. Taxonomy (NCBI): domain Eukaryota; kingdom Viridiplantae; phylum Streptophyta; class Pinopsida; order Cupressales; family Cupressaceae; genus Sequoia; species Sequoia sempervirens. The sequence continues at coordinate 71,654 of VDFB02342136.1, forward strand.
AATTTTTTCCCAATTTTTCTCCAAATCTACAAAACAAATTAGTCTAGAAAGCAAAAACGAGAAGTCAGTGACATGTTAGCATTCAAATAAAATCAAAAACTTAAAGCACATGCTAAAAACTGATCATGATTTTGCTTACTAGAGATGGGAATTTTTGTTCATGTTAGTGTCACTATAAGTCATTTGGGTGTCGCTCTGGTGAATTTGGTTGTCACTCAGTAGAGAAAATAGTGAACATGATAGCATCGCTATTTGTTCAGGCGTTGTTTTTTGAAAATATTCAATACCTATACAAAGTATTAACATCGATGTTTTTTTATCAATGTTAGGATATTAAATAGGCATCGCTATTTCAAATTACAATAGCATTGCTATATGGAAATTCTCATATAAGTGAGTCACTGAAGTTGTTTTGAGCATCGTTGTTTCCTGCAAAGTAAAAAAAATAGAATTCAAGATAGAAAATCATTAAATTTGATTAGTTTTTCCCTCCTAGTGCCAGGATGTGATTGATGGATTACCATGGGATGATTACACTTGATCCATAAAGAATCGAAGCATAATGTTCAGCCACTAACTATGGACACTAGAAATTGATGCTTCACTTCCTTGTCCAAAAAAAATGGGGATACAAAGGAAGGGATCTGATTTCACAATATTCACATTTAAGGACACCTTAAATATCTCAACCCAATGAAGGATGTGAGAGATCTGACTATAAGATATCCTTGGAGATGATTGAGACAAGAAAGGGGTTCACCACCATGTGTAAACTTGGAAAATGCAAGATGTCTGAAAACATAGTGTAATATTCAAAATGGCCTGGAAAATGTCTTAGAAAAGAGAATAA